>VYZW01048946.1:0-47669 GCA_013401315.1 Balaeniceps rex | reverse complement strand
GCTTTTCAGAGTTATCCTTCAGCACCAGTGGCACCGGCAGGCGAGCCCGGGGGAGCAGCGACACCGAAACGTGCTCGGCAAACTGCAAGAGAGATCAGAGGGAGCGGAGCGGCCGGGAGCGGCGGCCCGGGCCGGCCGACCCTGTCCCGGCCCCTGCCCGCACCCGCGGGGGGCTGCGCTTCCCGTCTGCGATATTTTATTTTTTTTTTTTTTTTAATTTTTCCCTGCTCCTCTCGCTTTCTCGAGGAAGGACGAGTTTTGTAGCATTGCGAGCGGGCGTGCTGCCGGGCCGCCTGCCCTGGGCGTCCGAGGTGGGGCGAGAGGGAGGGAGAGATGCCTCTGATGAGAGGGAAAGTCGTGCTCATCCTCGGCTTCGTCTTTCTGACAACTTTCTTGGCTGCGGTGAGAGGGCTGCCCGTGAGGAAACAGCGCAGCAACAGCCCGAAGGAGAGGAGCTCCAAGCTGGCGGAGGTAAGGCAGCCTTTGGGGAAGGATGGAGAGCCGGGAGGGTGCTGAGGCGAGCCCTCCTCAGCCTCCGCACCCTCTGCCTTGCCCGGGAAGTCTGGGGAGGGCAGCCGGCCACCTGGGCGGTCATCGGGGCTCCCTCGGAGGCTGTTGTGGATCTCCGAAGGGAGCAGCATCCAACACGTGTCCCCGCGGCCGGGCCACCCCGAGCCCCGGGTCGAAAAGCAGCAGCGGGGAGAAGCAGGGTTTCGTGCCTCCCCTCTTCTGGGCTGTTTCTTCACTCGCTGAGGGGCAGAGCCCTTTCCCGGCCTCCGGGATTTTCGGGTAGCCTCAGGTCTTTGCATTGCACCGAGGCTGCACGAAAGGGGCTGGTTTCGGTGCTTTAAGATCGGGGCCGGGTGCCGTGACCCAGTGCCCGGGAAGATCCCTTGCCTCCAGGGGGCAACATCCCTCGTGGGAGAGAGGAGTCCGGCCACAACCCGACCTGTAGTAAAATTAGCGAGGTTGGTGGCTTGCCAGGAACTCCAGAACTCCGCTAACTACAAAAATAAGACCAGACGGATTTCAGCCACCGTCTCTCCTTCCCGCTGGGACGACCATGGGGCAGATTCCAGAGTGGTCATGCTCCATGCTCATCCCGGCAGCCTGCGCCCCGTCCAGCGTGCCCCGGGCAGGCAGCCTGCGCCCCATCAGTGTGCCCCGGGCTGGCTGGCTGCACCCCATCAGCATCCCCCAGGCAGGCTGCCTGCGCCCCATCCAGCATCCCCCAGGCAGACGGCCTCGGGAGCCCCCACAGGCTGTGGGGGGAGGTCCCGGGGCTGCGCCTCTCGCTCCTCTGAGAGCTGAATCCTGGCCAGTGCTGGCTTCGGAGTGTGGATCATGGAAGGGGAAACTTCAGCAGGCAGTGAGGCACAGGTCAGACTGGGAGCCAATAGTGGGACCTGATGGGGATGACAGGGAGGGAATGGGGAAGAAACAAACTACCAGGAGGGCAGGAACAAGGGTTTGAATAAGAAAGTCAGACAACTGAACAGTTAAAACAAGCTGTTTTGATCTTGAAACTGTTCTCTGGAGAAAAAGTGGTTCAGGCAGCAGAGCTGTGTTTAAAAAATACCCTTTTGAAGAATGCTACTTCTCAAAGTGAGTGAAAGGAATAAGTGGGAAAAGTGGCAATAGGAGGAGGTTGAGCAGGACAGGGTAAGAGCAGCTCAGCCCTTGCTGGCGATACACGCCAGTATGGGAGGCAGCAGGTTTGGTCTGCAGTGTCAGTCAGATTGGCAGAGGAGGTGCCGAGTGGTGGGAATATACCTTACTGCTAGTTATTGCCAAAACACGGTGCTGATCTGTGGAGGAGTCATGCCGGCAGCTCCTGTCGGACGCACTAAACTCCATTCCAGCATGAAATCCAGAGAACAAGTGTGAAGAAGGAATCTGCCGCATGGAAAGCCTGGCCAACGGGCAAGAGAGGACACAGGCTGTGTCCAGCCAAGTACCACCAGTTGAGCTTGGTAATGGTTTTGACTGGAGCATGAACCGAGCAGATGCCAAGAGGGATGCTGGGGATGTTACATGCTGTAGCGCTGGTAATACCATGTTGGTGCTGTACTTTGCTTGTGAAACTTCAAGCATAGACGTAGATGCCAGTTCACTCGCCAGACAAATGCTAGGCAGAGAGTGCTCGGGCTCCGGCTGCAGAGGGAGTAGGGATTTATGCTTGAAACCCAGGAAAGTATTGCAGCCCTGTGGCAGGGGACATAGGATAGGGACAAACTGTGTGTTAGGAAGCTGTGCAGGTCCCCACCACGGGACCCTGCAGTGCTATCTCAGGCTTCTTTTTATCTGATGTCTAAAATACATCAGGAAGCAGGGCGAGCTGCTGTCAGTCCCAGTTTGTGAATGGTTGTGAATGGAGAGTGTTGTGCGGCCAGCCAAAGATCACATACGGCGCTTACATGGCGCAGCCTCTGTCCCCGGAACCTTTGCTTCTCGCAGAAATACAAACATACAAGAAGTTTATAGGCAAAGGTTTGAGGGTGGAGGTTAGGAGCAAGGAGGAGGATGAAGAATGGATTCCTCTGGGGGTCTCTTGGTGCTCCTGTGCACACCCTGCATCCCTCGGGGTACTGGCAGCACAGTTTGCTCAGCAGGGAGAAAGCAGTAGGTATTGGCATGTGTCTTCTAGCTGCATTTTGGGAGGAAATCCTCTGTTTCTAGTGCATACGGGGGAGAATTTGGAGTAGTCGTGCCCGGCTGTTTGAACTAAAGCAGAGAGCACAAGCACAGCAGTATGGTGGTTAAAAAAAAAAATCCAGAGTGATTTTGGGTCATATGCACAGATGGTTCCTGTTGCAGTGCTGATAGGTCCTGTCTCTATGGCAGCAGGGCAGCCACAGCTGGAGTATTGGTTACACTATGGGTAATGCCCTACAGATGTGGGTAGCATGAAGGGGGCCAGGAGGAGAAAAATAGAAATGACGGAGCAGAGAAGATAGACAATCAAAACCATTAAACAATTACATAACTTGGACTTATTTTAATCTAACATCTTTATTTAAAGCAAACATTTTTTCCACGGTTTAGAATTGAATGGGAGTTTTTATAATCTGTGCTGAGCCTCAGAGTTGCACTTCTATACTAAAATAATTTAGAAAAATTAAAACCATTAAGGTTTTCAGTAGATTTTTGAGTGAGAGTCTTCTAATTGCAGGAAGGATGGAGGGAACACATGCTTTATCTTTGGGCGATAGCCTTATCGGTATGTCCCAAAGTCCTGTACCTCAGTCAGGATCCATTACTTCCAGCCATTACCAAAGGAGCAAGCACTTGCATTCACATTTTCTCAGCTGTGATACCGTGCAGAAAAGCTTTGCCTGAGTTACACTGGGCCCAGCATAAGCAACAGATGTAGCGAGAATATTTTCTATTTCTTCAGTCTATTGGACTGGAAGTTGAAAAGGCAGAATACTTTCTTTCCAAACTGTGACTTAAATCTAATGAGAGAAGATACCTGCTCATTTGGAGGCTTTTTGGCGATGTTTGGGAAGCCAGGTGGGCTCCGAAGCAGCAGGCAGGTGTACAGCAGGGTTTTGAGAAGCGCTTTTGCAGGTTGGATGCATCACACTGACGTGGGCAGAAAAGTGGCTGGTCCAAGTGCTGACTCATGCCAGCGGCTCTTCGAATTTGGGTAACCGAATACTTGGAAAAGCTTGTGTCCCTTGTGGAGACAAGGGACAGCTCATCACATTGCTTAATGCTTTGTTTATTTATGAAGTCGGGGGGTTTAAATGCAAAATATGTTTTGATAAACTCA
The DNA here is from genome assembly GCA_013401315.1 of Balaeniceps rex. Lineage (NCBI taxonomy): Eukaryota > Metazoa > Chordata > Aves > Pelecaniformes > Balaenicipitidae > Balaeniceps > Balaeniceps rex. Next base: position 43,894 of record VYZW01048946.1, on the reverse strand, counting down.
CTGGATTTCAAAATATTGGCTTTGAGCATTGTTAATAGATGTTTGGATTCTTTCCGACTGATACCAATCAGTTCCAGTGCTCTTCTAGTAAATAGAAAATAGCTAATGTTCTAACACGCTAGAAATGCAAATGTTAGAGGTGATTAGATCTGTGTGAACCGACACAACCGCTTCAATAACTGTGCATAGCAATAATAGTACCAGCGGTAACGGTGATGGGGGTGTTGGTAGTGAGTGTCCCAGTGGTGATGGGGCGCAGCAGAGCAAGCCAGCAGTGGTTTATGGAGGGTCCAAGCCGCCCAGCCCAGCTCCGGTGTGTTTGGTGGGTGCCTCTTCACCAGAGGGAGCCACTCTGAGAGAGAGGGACAAGAGCAGCAGCAGCAAGCTCCCCGAGGCACCCGGGGGTGTTACTGCAGCGCTGGGACAGGGGCAGGGCAAGAATCCAGGCTGGAGCTTGCTGTTGGAGTTCCCCTGGTCTGAGGCTGCAAGCAAAGCAAATCTGGCGCCTGTGATAAGAGATAACGGAGGGCAACAACAGAAATACCAAGCGTAGCATAAGGGCTGTAGCTGGCTGCAAATCAGTGGGTTTGTACAGCACCTGGCGTGACTGGCTCCTGGCCCCTGAGAAATAAGGAAATGAATAACGACAGTACGTATTATTTACTGGTTACATCAGGCAGCGAGAGTAGCTATGGGAAACTATGTTTAAAACTGAAGGTCTACACCAAGATGTTTTCCTTGATGATTAAAAATCATTGGTAGCAGTCTTGATTTAAATCGACCTGCCCTGTGCACAGGGAGTATAAGTGCAGAGGAGTGCTTAAGAATTAAATGTATAGCAGTGGTGTGATGCCTGGCCGGAGATACCAGCAAGCGGAGAGTAAAGAAGCTCCAAGGCGACGTGGCATGGCTGTACTAGATAAAAAGCGTTAAAGAGGAATATCAGCTGGGCTTGAGTGGAGTTTGCCAGGAGACTGTAGCTGTCATTTGGGAGCCCTAACCTAGCCTAGACACACTGTCTGGGGAGACCGCTGGGGGTGACGGCTGGCAGGAGCCCGGTGGAGGCTCCCGCTGCGCAGGCAGGGAGGTCTGCGGGAGCTTCCCGTGTGCCTCCCCCCAGCTCTTGGTCCCTCTTGACTCCGCCAGGGCTGTCAGGCCAAGAAGAGGATCTCGCTTTCCCCAGAGCCATCTCGCCCTGCTGCAGATCTGCAGCTTGTGTTGTCACCCACGTCTGCCCTGCGCTGGGGCACCTCACTGGCCGGAGGGCTCAGCCAGGGTGCAAGTGGGCGGCTGGGTCAGTGCTGGCTGCCTGCACAGCCAGATCCCCACGGCCACTGGGGGCTGTGTCAGTAGCAGAGTCATTTTGCCTGCGGATGTGCTTTTTACCTTTTCATTTCTTCAGCAATTAAGCGTTCTTGTCCCTGGCTTTGTCCTTGGCGAAGGTCGGATTTGTGCGTACAAAACGTGCACTGAAGCATCCTTCCGCTCTGAAAGGGGCTCTTTGTGCACAGGGAGGTACTTCGCCCTTTGTAGCAAATTTCCTTTTGAGAAGTGCCAAATTATCTTAGTCAACACAGTTGAAAACCCTCCCACCCTGGGGCTGAGGGAGGAGCAGAAACAAAGGGGAGCCGGGTGTAAGGAAGCTGCCCAACAAGGGGGCTTCTTCCCCTTTCACTGCACAAATAGGTCTGCTGCGTTCCCATTGTCACAATCAAAGGGGTTCCTGTAAAAGGCACATGTAAGGGGAAGAGATTAGGCATACATCGCTCCACAGGGCATTGCCCATCCCTCTCTCTGGGTTCCTAAAAGCGTCCGGCTCTTGCAGACCTTCTCCTTAAAGACGGGCAGGCTGGGGGACTCATCCTGCCTCCAAGCGTGGTCCCTCCAAGCCCAGCGAGGTGATGGAGGGAGTGTGCTGGGGGTTAATTCCTGCTTTCCTCTTGTCTTAGGGGTAGGGAGTGCAAACCAGGGATCTTCTGTTTTCCATAGTATCAATAAATATTCTTCCAGTCACAACAATCCCCAAAACAAGATGCCTGGACACTTCCCATAGGGAAGCCTGAGGACAGTCTGAACTACAGTCACGACAGCGAGGTGTGGCCTGTGCCATCCAGCTCCTCCAAAGCAAATGTTGTCAGCCAGAGGCTCGGTTTTTGTATAAAATATGGAAGCTTTGTAGCTGAGAAGCAGGGAGGAGATTGCAGCCATGTTTCGGTGTGAAAATGTTTCCGTTTCAGAAGCTTGCAGAAATGCAAGGACTTTTTTTTTTTTTTGGGTAGACCATTTTTGCAGGAAACGTTCATTGGGCTGTCGGATGCTTTTACGTGGCCAGCTGTAAAAGTCAGCGCGTGTGGTGTTGCTTCCAAGCAGTTCAGCTTCTGCACGTTCCCTGTGTGTAGGGACTCCTGGGGCTTGTCTGAGAAGCTGTTATGAGATACACTTTGTCTCAGTACTTATGAGATGAAGACACCAAAAATATGGTTACCTACCTGCCTCCGAGTCCCAGGTGGCTCTTGGCATGAAGGACACCGACGCCTCCTGGGCTGCAGGTTGGTTTAGTCTCCAGGGGAAGGATACAGCTTCAAAGGGAACAAAATGCAGTAAATTGCTGCCTGGCCCCCGGCACCACTGGGTGGACGCAAGGTGGGGACCCGGCTGCAGACGGCCAGGAAGCGCCCATGCATGCAGGGAAGAGGTGGTGAGGCGTGGGTTAGGAGCTGTTGGTTGGCCTGGTCTGCTGGGGCCTTATCTAGCGCGCAGGACTTGGGGTGTGAGGCAGGGCTGGGAATGTGTCCCCAGCCAAGGGAGCTTCCATCACGTAGGGCGCAGTGGGAGGCTGGCGCATGGTGTGGGTACGGTGCCCTTCAGGTGAGCCATCCTCCATCCCAGCCCGGCAGCCTGAGCCTGGGGGTGAGCAAACCAGCCCAGGCTCTTTCGTGCCAGCTGAGCTCCAAGGCACTCGCTGGGTGAGGGGATAGTATTTGTGGGATGGCCAGGAGGTGCTGCAGGAGGTGCCCCACCAGCAGAGGGTCGGCACCTCTTCGCCTCCCTGGAATGTCCTCTCTTCCACACCGCTTTGGCGCTCCCTCCTGCTGCCCTCCCTGCCCTCCCCTTCAGCTGCAGCCGCTCCTGTAGCAGCCAAAGTCCCAGGGGAAGCCAGCTGTGCCGTGCCATGCAGCACCTCCAGCGAGACAAGGTGTTGTACAGATGTCTTTGCGTCTGCTGTTCCCCCCGACCCCTTCCCCTCCAGGGACACTGTGGTTGTATTACGTGGTTAAGCTGGCTGCTCCTTAAAAATTGAAGATCCCCCTTAGGGGAGCATCTAGTTCTTCTCTCCTGGGGAACATCTGCAGGGTGGCCCCCTCATCCCTCCAGTGGAGATGTGGGGCTGCCCAGAGGTGCTGTGGGCGTCTCAGGGTCAGCTTGGCTTCCCCCGCACCTGGGATTACAGCTCCGCTATTGTGCAACTGTGCCCACCCTGGAGACTGGTCCTGGGGTTACAGCTGAGGTCCCACTGGGAAGTGACCAGCCAAAGGGAAGAGGAGGGGTCAACTGGGGGCTAAGCTGCTGGGGAAGTGGGGCTCCTCATTTGGATGTGTCCTAGCTTTCCTCTGACTTTGGACTTGCCTCTGCAGCCTTGCAAGCCTCAGGCTCCCATCTGGTGGGAGAAAAAAAAGTAATTATTTTTTGGTGAGGCACTTAGAAGTAGCACGGACTGTCCTGGAAAAGCTTATGAACAAGTGAGTTATGAACGACACAGACTGGGGCTGGAGAGGAAGGTTTCCCTACCCCGAGACCCTTTCTCCACTCCATGCTGAGGTGCAGGAGTCATTAAATCCTGCCACTGAGCTGGGGAGGGGAGCCGAGCTCGCCCCCGGGCTGGGGAGCTGCAGCCAAGCACCTGGGGCAGGGGCTGCTGGCTGTGAGCCACCCCAGCTTTACCCCTTCAAGAAGCCAAAATGCAGCATCCCTGCCTGGACCCTTTCCCATGCAGGGCATGGAGATGCTCCGAGTCCAGCTCAGGTACCCATTTTGTCTGTTGTTGAAGGGATCTCCAATGGATTTGCATCTGTTTGGTCAGCTGCCTGTGCACCCTGCGTGGGACAAGGGGAGCAGGTGCCCCCTGTGCTCCCACCTGCCCTGTGTCCCCCAACACTGCAACCTCTTCTAGCAGGCTTGGGGGGCAAGGGGAGGCTGGTGTTGGTCTGGTCCCTCTGGTTTCTGCACTTGCTTTGCTATATTTGGGTTTTTTTTTCCTTTCGCAGTTTTGCCTGGGCTGCGGCGGGGAAGGAAGCAGCAGCTGGAGCAGTCAGAGGGTTACAGTGTGCAAGCTAACAAATGTGGATCGTTAGCTGGAACAAGTTAATGGTTACTGAAGCACATGGGGTTTAGAGCTGGAACAAGTTAACAGCAACTCAGCCCGATGCATTAAGAGCTTGTGTGTGTTACAGCTCAACTGTCTTAACAGAAAACATGTGCCCTAGCAGGAGCGTTTGCCAGAGAGCACCAGAGGGTATGGATGTGTGTCTGTTCACCTCTCCGGGGGACCTCTCCGGGCCCTGCTCTATCTGAGCAGCTCCCAGCTGGCCTGGCTGCAGCAGAGGTCTCAGGGGTACCTTCCTCCTCAGGTGAGGGTGTCTTGCCACCGGCTGGGCTCCTTGCAGCAGGCACCACCTGTCAAGGGTCAGCCCTTGGACCCGTGCACTTGGGCAGAGTCTCCGGTGTGAGGACAGCCCCAGCTGCTGTGCTGGGACATGTCAGTGATGCTAACCAGGTGCCCCAGCTTCTCTACTGCAAGGCCTGTGTGGTTCATCCGTGTGGGAGGCAGGGCAGTCCCTCCTGGGGGGCAGGTGGGGAGGAGAAACTGAGCTGTGGTGGACCTTCCTGAGAACCTTCTCCAAGTACGACATGGGAGACCTGCATCTATTCCTGGCCTTGCTGCAGGCTACCTGAGAGACCTGGGGCAGGTCATTTTCTTTGTCTGCAAAATGGGGGTTTTACAGCATTTGTCTCAGTGTTAAAGAGGGAGAAGATATTTATGGTAGAGAAGCACCTGCATATGACACTGAGGAGGGCAACAGCCAGGCATGGTGAGAGGTGAAAAGCCACCGGGCTCCTACTTGTCCTTGTGTCACAGGCGATCTGGGCAGTTGGCTGAGGATGCCATGGGCAAGTTACTCATTGGCATGCCTGCAGGAGAGCCGGCTGTGGTGAGAGGGGCCGGGCTGTGCTGACGGGGGCACGGGTGAGGAGCACTGACAGCAGCCTGGCCAACTGCCCTGTTTTCAGTCTTGTACAAAGTCAACTATGCCGTGTCCTTGCTCCTCGTGGTGCTGCATGCTGCTGCTTTTCCGTGCTCTGGTGTCTTCTGCTCCAGGGTTGACTCTGCCTCGGGACCAATCAAGTCACCGACCTTGGAAACAGTTTTGAGATTACAGTTGTCACAATTGTGAGACATGAAAATAAATGTGAGACATGAAAATAAATGAGACATGAGGAAGCCTTTGATGCTGCCTCCCGCAGCTCCCTACTCAAGACAGTTGGAATGAAGCTAGTTAGAAAAGAGAATGATTCCATGTGATCTAAAGTATTTTGATAACTGCATGAAAATTATAGTCATGAGGGCGTAATAATTATCTGCACAGCCCACAGTTTGCTGCCGGCTCCTGCTGGTCTGTCATAAAAAGGATCTTCCCACGCAAGCGTGATAACTGAGTGCTTTGTCTGTTCCATGAGCACTTGCAGAGCTCTCCCAAAACCTAAAGGGAGATGCTTGTGTCTTTATTAAAAAAAAAAAACAGCACTCAAGGGCAAGTTGATCCTGAGGTGGACCAGTGAGTAGAGCAGTTGGGAGATCATGGTCCTGGTCTTTACTTGTGCCACAGCCCCTTTGTGGGCAGGAGTGTAACCCAGGGCAGAAGGAGGCAGCTGGAGGTGTTCACTGCCTTAAATTAGCTCTGGCAGATCTTCCAGAGCTCGCCTGTCAGGAGTGATGGCTCCTGCTAAACCATCTGCCTGTAAGTCTAAAGGTGGTGTGTCTGATCATTGGGATTGTGGCTTGGGAGGTCTTACAGACAATAACAGGGACTGGGTGGCATCTTTACCTTCCCCGTTTTCTCATAGGTACCCACCCAGCTCTTGACACCTCTAGAAGCACGCTGTGCTTTGGCACAGTTCTGGGAAATCTGTTTAAGTGGGTGATGAGCTGATGGGTAGCAGAGGTCACTTGCCTGATGTCTGTCCAGTGGATTTTCCATCTGGCTGAAAGACTGTGCCGGTGGATGGGTTATGAGCCGGGAGGATCAAACTATAGCCCTGGGGAGGTGAAGACGGTCTCAGCCAGCTGGGCTAAAAAAGCCCTTTCTTTGAGCAGTGTCTATGGTGGAGTCATCAAGGAGAGAGCATGCCCAGCACTATGGGAGGGAGGCAGCGTGGCATGCTGCATTTGTTCCTGTTGATTACCCTGATGTTCAACCTTCCTTTATTTTCAAGAGACTTTAACAGTGTTACTTGTTAGCACTGGAAAAATGTCCCCTTGCTCCCACTCCCACCAGCGAAAACTGTCCTGAGCCTTTCTGCAAACTACAGCCCCAGAGCTGCTCCCAGAAGGCTGGGCTTCCTTCTGAAGCAACCAACCAGCATCCCTCTGCTTCCATAGCTTTATAATAAAACCCTGCTCTGGAGTTGTTCCTGTTTGGTTTCAGTCCAAAGATAAATTTTTTTTGAAAGCTTTCTCCAGATCTTTGCAGCTCACTTAGGTGAATATGGAAGGAAAAGTTTTACAGTAAAGAAAAAAAAAGTTCTGATTTCTATTTTGTACTTTGCTAATTCATAAATGGGCAAGTTTGCAACAAACTGCAGGACAGATTTTAAAATAATTTTGGAGAGAGCTTGGGAGAAAGAGTAGGAAGATGCTTGTGTAGACTCAGCTCTGTTCAGGAAAAGATCAATAGTTCTTCTGGTGGGTTCTTGTTCAGTACAGCGTGGTAAAACTGTTCAAAGGAAACCTAACACAAGCAGTAATGATTAAGCAACAAAACCCCCCCATTCCTTATAATTATAGCCCAGTGCAATACCAGCCTTTAGCAAATACGTCATTTTCTTCACTGCAGTGTTAACAAGCTCAAAGCACAGCCTGAACGTTGCCTCTGATCTGACTCCTGTGTGCACAGGTTTCTTTGGTTGAAGCTGAATGAGTTTCTGCACTTGCTAATTGGCTCGGGATAGGTGCGGGTGGAAGCTGCATCCTCTGAGCTTGTCCTATGCCAGGGACTCGCTTGCTCGGTGCCGCTGATGCACAGGCCCCAGCAGTCCTTTGCTCCCAGGGAGCTATCTCAAGTGTACTTGGCTTGGGTTTAACCCTGTGATGAAGAGCAGCTCTGCTCAGCAATGTATGTAGTTACAAAGAGCACTGCTGGTGCGTTCACTGGCAACTTGCAGTGCCTACGGAGATGCTGAGGAACGTGCTGGAGGGACAAGTACCTGTGGCTGTGGTGGCAGCATAGTGGTGTCCCTGGTTGCCAAAGGGCAGTACAGCACAGGGACTGGTCTGTTGGTGTTTTCAGGTTTTAAACTGCTGAGATGTCACATCTCTAATCATTTTTATGTAAGAGCTGCAGCACATGAACATCGGTCATTTGTTTTCTTAACCCAGGTTTAGTTCAGAGTCTTAGAGAAGTTTATAGCAAAATTGCAGATTTTAAGACCAGAAGAAATCATTAGATCCGTGAATTTCTTCCCTATCACAGATGTGGCACATATGTGTTGAGCCCAGTGACATGGGTTTGACTGTTGCCACAAGAGATATTGCCACTTTCCTTGTTAGCTTGTTCCTGTGGTTAATCACCTATGGCGTTAAAAACACGATCCTTATTCCTCAGTTGCATTTGTCTGGCTTTGACTCGAACACATTGGTTCCTATCATGTGTTTCTGTTCTGGATTAGAGAGTCTCTGGTGCCTGATGGATTACTGCCTTAAAGAAGTGGGAAATCAAGTCATTGCTTTCTCTTTTTAACATGACAAACAAATTGAATTGTACAAGTCTTTCACTGGAAAAGTATTTCCATCCCTTGAAATGGTTTTGTGGCTGCTCTCTTTGCCATCTCCACATTTCCAAGCGATTTTAATAGAAGTGTATGGACTAGAAATGGGAAAATATCAGCCTTTAGTCTCTAGAGAAATGATGTGTGGCCTTTCCCCACACCTTTTCCATACAGCCTATCGCCCATGTTATGTACAAAGTAGGCATGACATTGGGGTGAATTGCTGACGAGTTCCTTCCCCTTCTTAACATCTTTGCTGACTTGTGCCCCAAGGTGTTTAGGTGGTCAGTCCTACACACGGGAGAGCCTGGACTATGTGGGAAGGGCTCCTGGGCTGGCAGGGAGGTGGGTGTGATCCTGCTTACAGCCTTCAGTCTGAACATGGTCTTCACAAATGGAAAGTGCATGCTCTTTCCCGAGTGCTGCCCCAGAGTTTCTCGCCAGTTCCTGCCCTGGAAACCCTTATTCCCAGCTGGGCAGGATATCCAAAGTGTATGCAGGAGGAGCTGTGGCAATTCCCCCTTCGGCTTTTTCCTTTGCTTGGTACTGGCTGGTCGCAGGAGAAGGCTGGAGCTCAGCTGTGAGATATTGATGGCTTCCCAGCACTGTGCTCTCTGCTCCTGTGGTGTGGTGGCAAGTGTCCTTCCCTGGCGGCAGAAGGAGAAGGGAGCTGCTGATGACCAGCTCTGCGACGGTTTGCAGCCTTTCTCCTGCGCTCCATGGAGAGTAGGGGAGTAGACTTTTCACTCTGGATAGGCCAGCTCTTCTCTTCCCTTAGCTGATGCACTGCAGTGGCTTAGCTCCAGGCTTGACGGCTTTATCCAGCTGTTCCCCTAGGCAGGGCAGAGGAGAGGGTGGGTATCATGCGGCAGGAGTGTGACCCTCGAGGGCAGCTGCCTGCGTGGCTGGCAGGAACCCCTTGGTGACATGGAGAAGACACATCTGCCCATCAGTATTGTGGTGCCATGGATGCTCTGACCCGGAGGGAGCACTGGGCCTCATAGGACCTCGCTAAAAATCCATGGCTTGATCGGCTGGGGCAGGGCACCGAGCAGGACCCTGCTCAGGAGGGACATCTTCTGATGCAGGGACAAATTTTAACCCAGAGAAGCCTTGGAGCGATGCAGACGCTAGCAGGAGGGAAGGGTTGGGTGGTACAGTGCAGTGACCATTGCTGAAGGACTCTGGGCCGTCCAGGGCGGACACCCCTGGGGTCTTAGTGCCTCCAGAGGATTTGGGAACGGAGGGAGCTCTGTTCACTCTGCAACACTCTCACAGCCAGTTCCCCTGGGGCAGTTTTACATTTTCCCTGTGGGAATGGTACTCTGAATTTCTTGAGCTTGTTTGGGCGTAAAATCTGAATTAGGCACTGAGTATAAGTTTGGAGACTTGGAGTCTGTTCCTGGCTCGCTTGCTCTGATGTCCTTGGGTGAGCTCGGATCCTGTTGCTAGAGGAGACCTCGCTTTCCATGTGTGTTAAATTTGGGTTGTCTGTGAAATGAGCTTACCCAGCCCCGATAAGCTCATTGCAAATTAGGCAGGAGTGCCAGCCTCACAGAGCTGTTGGCAGCCCCTTGTGCAGGGGTTGTGTTGGGCACATGCAGCTGGCAGCAAACCCAGCACTGGCGGGCAGTCCGGTGGACATGGCCAGGTTTGCCTGCTCGGCCCCCCTTGCTGTTTCTGCTCCACCTGGGCTCCTCCTTGCTCCCTGCCAGAGAGTCCCTGGGCACAAGAGGAGACCTGGCGAGGGGCTGAGGCACAGGGAGACAGGCAGAGCCGGGCATCCTTCCCATGGGTCCTTCCCAAAACCGCTGTGGTTTTGGACGGGGGCAGAGGGAGCTCGGAGGGGAAGGTGCAGGTAGAGAGGTTTTCTCTGTGCCCACATTTGCTGCCAGCAGTGCCACAGGAGCCCTCCAGCCAGGGAGAGGGGTGAGCCCCAAATGCTTTCGCTGGGCAGTGCAGGCTCCCTCCTCCCCGCAGGCCTCTCTCCTCCGGGCCCATCTGGTGAAGTCTGTCACTGGCCTTTCTCCGTGGCCAGCCCACTCTGGGCAGCAGCCAAGGGACCAGCAGTGTCCCTGCTGCTCTTTTCCCTCCCCCGGGGACGGGGGTCGCGGGCTTTGATGTGCGGGCACAGGGCTGGGGACAGGCTGTGTGCGTTCATGAGAGCCTGGCCAGGCTCCAGCTGCCTTTGAAGTGCTCCAGTGATCAGGATGAAAGGGAGGGGAGTCCTTCCCCAAACCATCTGGCTCTAATTGCAGGTAGAAATGCCTCTCTGCGTCCCCCCCGTGGGGAGGGGGCATGCCGCTCTCTTCGTTAATCCCCGGGCTCTCGGCTGGGCTGGCGCGAAGGGCAAGAGCTTGGGAACAAAAGGGGGTTTCAGCTGGGCAGCCAGAAATAGGCAGCCGCTGGCAGAGATGCTGGGGGTTCGGGCACCTCCGCTCCCAGCCTCGAGCTGCAGGGCCCCGCAGACCTTCCTGGGGACGGCCCGTGCCGTGGGGGGGCTTTGCCAGTTGTTCCCATCTCTGGTTTCCCGGGTGCACTGGAGCCTGCTGGCCCTTTGACTCATGCTCTTTCATGCCGGCGTGCGCCGAGCGTGGGGATGAGAAACGTGGGAACTCATCACGAGCCCGGCTGTTTGGCAGGGTTCGCTGGCCGCCTCCCCGTGCCACCGGCCGGCCACCGCAGAGGCAGCAGTGGTTAGAGCCATTGGCAGCACTGGCAAGTAAGTTTTGTTGCCGTGTCAGCTGGGCATCTTCCCTTTCCCAAGGAGATAAAGGTAGCGGGGTTATATCTGCCAGCAGTTTCTTTCCCTGCTTGTGGTAGCCTTTGGGCAGCATCTGAAATCTCAATTAAACCTGTGTTGCTTGAAGTCGTCTGCCCTAATACCAACACCACACAACAATTTATTTAGGTGAGGTTCTCCCCCTTGTCATAAAGCCGTTGTTATAAGCTTTTTATATAAATATATAAAATTATTAAACGTGAGCTCTGGTAACTCTGTGACCAGAAGCAGCCCTTGCGGTTACCCATCTCCAGGGACCAAGCGATGGCCAAAAAGGGAGAGCGAGAAGTGGAAAGCCAGGCGAGATGGGCAATGGGACAGTAGAGGGGTGTAGAGAGGGTGGTTGCGGGGATGGGAAGCACCAGCCTGAGTAGGCCTGTAGGTTGTTCAGGTACAGTGGGGCTGAGCCCTGGCACAGCACAGGCCACTGGGTATTAACTTGATTAATTAACATGTTAATTGCTGCCCTGATGCTGCAATAAGATGGGGTGGAGGAACCATTTGGTGCAGGAGAGCAGATCCCCCTGTGCTGGGCAGTGGTTTGCTCCCTGTACAGCCACCCTCAGGAGATATCCTCACTGCCTCTTCCCTCTCCAGGTCTCTGCCTCATCCGACCCCCGTTCGGCAGGGGACGAGGAGATGCCACCATCGGGCAAGGCGCGGGGGCTGAGGCGGAGCGGGCAGGCTGGCGCGCGGCGGCACAGGCGCCGTGGTGTGGCTCAGCAGGCTGCCAGGAGCCCGGCGGTGCCCCAGCCCAGCAGCGCTGGCCGGGAGGAGAGCCTGCCCTTCGTGCTGGACCTGCAGAGCTTGCCCGGGCTGGCCAACGTGGACCTGAGCGCCCAGAACCCCAACATCCAGGTGGGGAGCAGGTCTGGGTGGGCCGCGGGGGGATGTGGGTGAGTGCCGCATGTGCTCCCCAGCGTCATTTGGTTCCCTAAGAGGAGAGATCTCATGAGCAGGGTCCATGTGGCCACTGCCGTCTGTCATCTTGGTAACTACCAGCTGCAAATAGCTGGCACAGACAAGCTCCTTGCCAGAGGAGTTTGCTCATGGCCCTTTCCCTGCCCCACCACAGCCCCTCTCCATAGAGCAGGAGCAAATGCTCCTACGGGGGTGACCTCTCAATTTCTGAGGCTGGTGTTAGTCCCTGTGGGTGACCACCGGACCCTCTGCGCCTCCCGCTCTGCCCCTGCTCGGTCCCTCCGGATGAGGCGAGACCTCTTGCGCTCATCGCGTGGTGCTGTAGCCCAAAGCATCTCTGGCCTCTTGGGCTGGGAACCAGTGCATGGGCTGGTAGGTCTGTGCCAGGGCTGTGGCCCGGCTTCCTGCTCTGCCTCATATCTGGCTTCCAGGTGACCATTGAAGTGGTGGATGATCCTCAGGCCGAGATGGAGATGGACTTGTTGAAGGAGACAAGCAATGACTGGTCCCTGACGTCCTCTGAGTGGTTGTCCCACAAGGACCTCTTCTGGCCCCTCTTCTGGGAATATACCGACCCCTCGGAGGAGGAGGAGGAGGAGGAGGAGGAGGAGGAGGAGGAAGAGGATGACAACCTGGGTGTAGGGGACAGGGAGGAGGAAGAGGAAGAGGAGGAGGAAGATTACGCAGCAGAGTATGAAGAGGAGGAGTCCATGCTCAGTGGAGTAGGAGGTGACTGGGACCAGCGGTGGCCTGGGCAGAAGAACTGGATCTTTAAGGAAAAATATAATTATGGTGAGTTCTCTTGGGCGTGCGCAGCTGCCCCGCAGACCGGCACTGTCATCCCCTGCCCTGCCTGACCCGCAGCCCTGTCTCACTGTAGGGGGAGCAGCCCTGCACTGGGGATCACAGCACACTGGTGCTCAGCTCCTACTTAAAAAATAAGCAAGCATGCCCAGGAGCAAGGTGTGCACCCAGCTGGGGCTGCCAGCGGTCAGACATGCCAGTGTCCCAGCGGCAATTGCCCTTGCATGTAATCAGACTGGAGCATCGACTCTCCAGCATGCTCCGATGAGAAATACAGTGTAAATGTTTAATGGCAAGTGCAGCTGCCATCAACTCAGGCCCCTGCGGTGACACCAGTGCCAGAAGCCTTTGCCACAGACCTAGGCACCCCCCAGGAGAGGAGCTGCAAGAGGGCTAGATGGCAGGTGCCGGTGGGTGGACAGGCCAGGACACCACAGCGGCTCCCTCCTGCAGCTTCCTGGCCACAAGCCCAAAACCAGTCAACCTTTGCTAACACGTGATGCTTCAGCATCATGGCCAGTGCACTGGGCAGGTTTGGTGAGGGTGGGGATGGGCAGCGATGCCTGTCTGGGTCGGTACGACCATGAGCAAAGCTGTGAGAATGAGAGCCTTTGCTCGGCGGCTGATTCCCTGGGGTTGCCAGCAAGTTCAGGGTTGGCCCTTGGCATCACGTGGCTGGGCATCTCCGTGTGCCCTGGGCAGTGCTGGCCCTGCGTCATCCCAGGGACAGGGCAGAGCTGAGGGAGGTCCCAGGTGGCTGCTGGCTCCCCTCCTGCTGAGGCTTTGCTGAGGTCCACCACTCTCTGCCTCTCCCCTGCCGTGCACAGACTATGAAGATGAGGAGGAGTGGAGCCCATGGTCCCCTTGCAGCATCACCTGTGGCAGTGGCAACCAGAAGAGGACACGGTCCTGTGGCTATGCCTGCACAGCGACGGAGTCGAGGACCTGTGACCTGCTGCGCTGCCCTGGTGAGCCCTCGGCCATACCAGTGCTTGGGCACTGTCCAACCCCAGTGTGGGCTGGTCCCTTGCTGCTGTGGGCTGGGCATTGCTCATGCTTCAAGAACTAGTTACGTTTAATGTGATCTGGGCTAATGGGCGTGGAGGTTTGTTTCCGCAAAGAAGCTCTGATGGGGCTTCATGGCTCCCCAGGCCATGCGGTGCCCAAGGGTGGTAGAGCTGGCGTCCAGCTCGGTGTGCGACTCCTTGTACCTTTCTCACACTGGGAGCTTGAAATCCTCTCCTGAGGCATACTGAGAGCCGGCTCCATCCACTGGGATTTGCATAACCCACAGCCTTGGGCGGGTCTGTCCTGCATGTCTTGCTGCTGGCCCTTCCTTCCAGGCACAGGGCCCTGTCGCCAAAGTAGTGGCAGGAGAGAGGGTGGAAGATGGATGGTGTCTGGTGCCCTTACAGAGGAAAAAACCCCACCGCTCCTCCTGGTGTTCAACCTGGCTCTTTGCATTTTCTTTTTTTTTCCCCTCTCAAGGAGCAGAGGGGGAAATGGTCTTCGCCACAGAGGAGACACCTTTCAAAAGTGACAACACCACAGAGCTGTTCAACTCAGGTCAGCCTCTGCCTCTGCCTTGCACTGGGGGCTTCAGTGCCAGACCCTATGGGGGGTGTAGCTGGCTGGTGGGGAGGGCTCTGCCAAGGGTTCCCACGTCTGGTGTCCAGACCTAAGTCACCCAAGCCACTGCCACGTGCAGGCTTCAGCAGTCATGCTGGGAAACCCAGTTCCTCCCACAGCCCAGGTTCAACACAGTCCTGCTTTACGGTGCCGTGGGGGGATGCTGCCAGCCCAGCCCCTGTAGCGATGGGTGCCCCAGGCCGAGCCCCTGCAAGGGGCAGCTCTGCCCCAGCACGAAACCCCTTCCCTCTGTCACTGCCTCGGGGATGGAGCCTGGCTCCAGCTCGTCCCAGGAGCCTGGCTGCTCCTGCCTGGCCGTTGCAGGCTCTACTGGTGGTGCTGGTGAGACTGCGGGCAAATGGCAGCTGGGTAAAGCGGGGTGCGGGCTGTGCGTGCCCTCACCCTTTCGGTGCCCTCCCCCCCAGAGGTGGACAGCTGTGAGAAGTGGCTGAACTGCAAGAGCGACTTCCTCACCAAGTACCTGAGCAAGGTGTTGACAGACCTGCCCAGCTGCCCCTGCTCCTACCCGCTGGAGGCCGTCTACAGTACTGTCAACCTGCAGGACGAGCGGCAGGGCAAGAGCTTCCGATGGAGGGACGCCAGTGGCCCCAAGGAGCGCCTGGACATCTACAAGCCGACGGCACGCTTCTGCCTGCGTTCCATGCTCTCCCTCGACAGCACCACCCTGGCTGCCCAGCACTGCTGCTACGACGAGCACACCCGCCTCATCACCCGCGGCAAGGGGGCCGGTGTCCCCAACCTCATCAGCACGGAATTCTCCCCAGAGTTGCACTACAAGGTGGACATGCTGCCCTGGATCCTCTGCAAGGGTGACTGGAGCCGTTACCATGCTGTCCGGCCCCCCAACAACGGGCGACGGTGTGCTGACAACCCCGCCGAGGAGGAGTACCTCTCTCAGCTGCAGGAGGCCAAGGAGTACTAGCCGCAGCCACGCTCACAGGAGCCATGGCCACCGCCGACTCCCATGCTGGCCCAGCCTGGCGAAGCCCCGGCCCTGCTCATGGGCTCCTCGCTGGCACTGGGCAGAGCGGGGAGGATGTGCCATCCATCTCGTTCCCTCAGAGGGGTGCCTCAGCCCCCTAGGATTTCCAAGGGTGCTGGAGGTTATCGCAGTGCGATCCTGGCCGCGCCACCCGGGGCGGTCCCGCACCCTGGGGTGCCTGGGCTGGTGCGCGGGGAGGTGCAGGGGATGGGAGGCGTAAAGGGAACAGGAGGCTGCTCCGTCTGCTTTTATTCTCTACGATCTTTCAATGCAACCTGAAAGCTGAGCGTCTGCAGGGTGAAACGGCCTCAGCTCCTGCTGGCTTCACGCTGCATCTGAGGAGCTAGCTGGCTGCAGGCAGAGCTGCCTGCTCTTGCCTGTATGCCTGCCCTGGCATATGCTCATCTACTTCTGAAACTGGGGGTGGGTCCTCCTAGGGAGGGGCAGGGCTGTCCCAGCCGTGCATACAGAGAAGGACATCCCCTCTGCTCTGGTTTTTGCATGTGTGGTTGGGAAGGAGCAGGGAGAGGCTTTGCAGGGTTTCATGGGCCCAGGGAGTGTGTGGGGCAGGAGGAGACTGGCCGACTCGGCTCCCTTGGCAAGATTGCCTTGCTGCCGCAGTTTTGGCTGCGAAAGGGAACACTCGTGCCAAAGCCAGACATGGGTGGACCTCAGAAGAGGTCAGCACAGCAGGGAGGAACACCACCTGTGTGCATTTCAGCCCCTCTGCCTCAGTGCTTGGGGGAGCGGGGTGACAGCACCCATGCAAGTCCCACCACCAGCCCACCTCCACACCTCAGCTCACCAGCAGCCCCCCAGTGGGTTTCAGTGCTCGGGAGCACCCGTAACATGGCCCAGCAGAAAGTCCTGTGTCCCACTCACAGCCCTGCCGGGGGCAGGAGGCAGCTCGGCCACCACTCATGCCATTGCTGGAGAGGAGCAAAACGCACCGAGCCAAGTTCTCTGTGGGGATGGGAGCAAGTCAGGTGCTGCTGGGAGCGCCCAGTGTTTCCCCTCTCTGGTCTGCTGCTGGCCTCGGGTCCTGCTCCATGCTGTATCTGACCAGATCCTCAGCGAGAGGCAGCCCAGAGAAAGCAAGTCATGGGCGCACCCCGCGCTCCTCAGGCTTGCTGCCTGGCCAGGCGAGCAAGTGCGGCTCCAAAGGAGGAAGACACACACGTGCTAATAATGTCAATACCTGGTGTCTGCAGATCATGGATCATGATGCTCTCTGTTGGCATTTTGGTCTTGCCTGGGTTTTACTCAGCTTTTCACAGGTCCATGCCAGTTTCTCCCAGCATATTTTGGGAGCTCCCAAGTTTCCTGCAGAGAAACTAGGCTGAGCACCTTTATCCCTGGACATTCAGTCGCTGAACCTGACAGAAACTGTTCATAGCTTTTATTAAGCAAATTTTATGCATCAGAGGAAATAAAAAAGCAAGTCAATCGCATGTAAAGAAGAATGGAGTCATTTCTAGACTAGAGGTTTCACCCAAGGCTGTAGGCTACTCCATGTTTTTCTGCAGGACACTGTTGGACAAAAAAATACCTGTCTGGGTGAAGAGGTCCTTGGCTGACTGTCCTGTGCTAGGTCTGTCCTTCTTGCAGGAGCTTTCTCCAGGGGCAGTGAATATCCATGGTCTGATAGCTCTCTGGGGAGTCTTTCTGGGAGTGTCTTATGTACATTGCGTGTATGTTGATCCTTTTGCCTTGGTTACTGATAGAATATTGCATGCTTAGTCATCAGTATCTAAGACTTCATTGCTGGTAAAACAAAAGTATTAATGAAGTTATCACTGAATTATTCTTATTTAACTATTATTCCACACTCATATCCCCAGACTCCAGTTACGGGTACTGTCAAAAGATAGGCAGACACTGTCCATTTCCCAACAGGCGTGCAGTCTGAGATGACCAGTGTTATGTAAAGGGTGAGAAGGAAGACACCACCAAATAAGCATGGATGGAGACCCAGACCCTGGTAAATTTTCATGACCATTACATGTCCCCTAGCCCAAATGGTAATCTGATCACTAGTTTCCTGTAAAGAGGTGGTCAAGAGAGGGTGGCAGTGTTCTGATGACTTGGTTCTGGGAGCCTGAGACATGTGCGGGGAGGCTCAGCAACAGACATGGAGGCGTTTGTACGGGAAGCAGACAAATAGAGCGGCCAAGGCCATGGAAGGATGAGCTTGTTATCTGCTGTCATTCGGCAGAGCATCTTTGTATTTCCTCTCCCATATCATATGTCGTCATTAACATCAGCAGACTCTCAGAGGAGCTTATTTACCATAAGTGCACAGACTTCTTTAAAACAATCTCCCGTTAAATGTGCCTAGTGTCAAGTATTGGACCCACGCATGGAAGCAGGACCTTTGCAAACAGCCTTTCTTGAAGGAGACTTTCAACAGCTCAGCCGATTTGTTAGACTGGCTGCTCTCTGAGGAAGTGCTCTTATAGTAAGGGCTGTTACCCAGGATTTGCACCCTCCTCCTCTTTATACTGGGTATGTCAACCAGTCTAACCCCCAAAAAAGAAACTATAATTCCTGTAATAAATGGGAGTCCCATCCAAGGGCAAGTAGAAAAATTTCTTGCATTGACTCCCCCCCCGCCCCAAGTTGGTTGAAAGCTGAATGGCTGATCTGCCTCGCTGCCTCTATGGTTTGGACGATACAGGCATGAACTGGAGCATGAGAAACAAGAAGCAGTGCTGTTCCTCACACAAGCACCGTACACACCGGGAGGCTTTGCAGGGCACCATGAGAAAAGTAGACATTAAGCAAGCGTTTATTTTTATATCCCATCAAAGACTCTGTCCAGCCCACTACTATTTAAATGATGAATCTCTAAGCTTCCCCTCCTTAAGTTTATTGTGGTTTTTATATATAATATATATAAAATGTCTTTTATTCCTACAAAATTTCATAGAGAAGAATTCTTTATTCTGATGCTGCAATAAAGCACTTTATATATGTATGTGTTGCTGATGTCATTCAGCTGGGACTGAAGGATATGTTGCTTTTTGTTTTGGTTGAGAGGGATGACACTACATTGAATGCTATGTGTCTTGGGTCCTCAGCCCCAGCTGTACTGCAGAGACCCTGGTGGCTTTGCTTCCTTCCCTTAGCATTTGCATTTGATGGTGTCTGGCTGCAAGAATCGCTGCTTAACAGAGGCTATCGGGAGCCCACTGCTGCAGCCATGGGATATGTGAAGTTCTGCTCACAGGGAAGGAAGCCTCCTACGAGAAGACCATCAGGGTCAGCACTAAGAAGTAAATGCATTGCCTGTGCCTCAGCCCTGACCCCAGGTTTTATTCCATGCTCAGCCTGGCCGGAGCTGGGTGCTGGCCGACCTTACACCAGCACACTGCTTTAAGCAGGTGCTGAGCATGGGAGTGGGTAAAAAAAAACAAACAACCCAGCTGGAAAACTGGTTTGGCAAACCACCTCCAGAGCTAACAGCTAAAGATAGCAGGGGGATTTGCAAAGCTTTCCAGGGATCATAACTTTTTGTTGCCGTTAATTTGCTGCATAAATCGTGACTACTTCTAAGTTCTCACTATTTCCAGCTGTTTTCCCTCTTTCTCTCTTGCTCCTTTTGCTTTGTGCTGGCTGCACATCTGTCAAGGGTTATCTGCTACTCCAGCACGGGGCTCTGCTCCACAGCTGCCTGGCGCCATTGCTGGCCCCTGCCTGGGGGGAGCAGACGGCTCCTCTTGGTGAAGGATGCTCTGAGCTTCCCGCTGGTCTTCTGCAACATCAAAAACATTGTTGCGTGGAGCCCAAGTCAAGGGGAGCAGGCTGAGCTCCGCTCTGCAGGAAAAGCAGCACAGAGAAAATCACTCTTCCCCTGGAGGGGCAGTCAGCAGTTAACTACTGCGCCTAACATGCCTTTATCATCTGCAACAAGGTCCTTGCTGTGCTGGTTGCTGAGCCCTGCTCCGATACTCCTGGGCTACAGAAATCCCACAGCCAGAGCATGGAAGCAGGGAGAATTGCTGCCCTAATTCTGCAAGTGCTCAAGACCTGGAGGTGTCACCTGAGTGAGTCTGTGGCAGAGTCTCAAGCTGCACCTTTGCCCACTGCTTTCAACACAAGACTTCTTGACCAGTTGAGTTGTCTTAGTTCGCCAGCCTGGACTGGAGCTTTGCGCGGCTCTGCTGTACCAGTTCCCTGGCATCTGACTTGCAGCTGAGTTAGTTTGTACACAGAAGGAGCTGTGCCCAAATTTTGCTGGGCACAATGGTCAGCATGTGCTTGTCCCCAAACGAGTCAGGAGCAAGCTGTGCAACTTTTGTCTGTGAATGACACCTTGAAGGCATGGGTGCGTGGTCAGCTGCCTGGGGGACAGGCAGGGTGAGTGCAGCCCATCTCTCATGGATGAATTTGAGATTTCATAGAAACATGTTTACAGCAACAGCAATCCCATTAGCTGTCTGCTTTTTTTCAGGGCTCCTGCTCTAAGAATCTGCTTCTTGGAAAGCACACAAAAAGCCCAGCTGGGCCCAGAAGGAGACGCTTTGGGAGGAGAAGACGGAGGATGATAATGCCAGGAGAGTTTGGCTGCAAGGCCTGGCCTTAGCCTAGGAAAGAGCAAAGTGTGGTTGTGCTGGTGTGTGGACCTTGAGTTAAAACTGAAGCTCTGGAGAGGAAAAAAAAAAAACCACACCTTTCCGACATCTCCATTCCTGGTCTGTAAAGGGACCCACCCCACTGTGTGGCCTCATCAGCCCTCTGGGCTGGGTGTGCCAGTAGCACAAAGCCACCAACTTCTCTATAGAAGAGTAAAAAAAAAAAGAAGAAAAAAAATCACACTAGCTGCAGTTTTTTGGCAGCAGCCCTGCTGACCGCAGTGTGAACACTGGGTGAACAGGAGCTTGTGGCAAGACCTGGTCTCCTGGGCTTTGCCTTCGCCTTGAGTGTGGAGAAGCACCCCTGGCAGAGCGGCACCCCCAGCACCTGGCAGAGCCCATCCTCTTCTCCGCTTTCACAGACGCCATGCGGAGGGAGGGATGCCGAAGTCGCACTAGGGTAGCCCTGCCCAACGTGTCCGCAGGACAGGATTTACTCCCTCCATCTCCACAGAGGATGGACCCACATGTTTGCAGTCGGGAAAGGAATGTCTCACCCTCCTTCCCTGCCACGCAGCAGCCAGCTGCCCCTTGGAAATGCCTGAGAGGAGCCCAGCTGGCAGGGCCTGGCCCCTGCTTTGTTCCAGGTCCTTGCAAGCATGTCAGCTATTCTTCTCTCACTGCATGGGAGCCTGGCACTAGGGATCACAGGCCCACACAACTTGACCATCAGGCAGAGGCCAGGGGCTGCAGCAGAGCCCATCGGCCAGCCAGCATCCCCTGCCATGCCAGCCCCAACCCCGGCTGGGCTTAGCTGTGCTGTGGGAGCTGAGCAGCAGCTGGCAGGGCAGCCATGAGGTTTCTGAAGAGCCAGGAGAAAGTGTCTCCCCCCAGGCATCACAGCCTTCTCACACAGGGATGTGCCATAGAAAATGGATTTAGACAGGGTCTCAAGAAACTACATAGCCCCACCATGGGGACATGGGCAAACCATAGAATCATAGAATCATTTAGGTTGGAAAAGACCTTTAAGATCATGAAGTCCAACCATTAACCTAGCTCTGCCAAGTCCACCAATAAACCATGTCCCGAAGTGCCACATCTACACGTCTTTTAAATTCCTCCAGGGATGGGGACTCAACCACTTCCCTGGGAAACCTGTTCCAATGCTTGACAAATCATTCCTCACTGACAGGTCCTGCCCTCTCCTGGTCTTCAAGCTCTCCAGTGATGGAGATGCCACAGTAACCCTTGGCTTTACTGTTTTTGCAGGGAGAAATATTTTCCTAGCAGCCAATCTAAATCCTTCCTGCTTTGTGTTAAGCCCACTGCATCTTATCTGGAGTGGTCACAGTGAACATATTATTGCCTTATTTGCTCCTACCTCTCATGTATTTCACAATTTTATCATTGTGCTCCCTATTTCCCTCCTTCTCCACCATCTTCTCTTCTCTAGACTAAACAAATGCAATTCTTAGGCTTTCTTTAGAAGCTGTACTTGTAGACCTCCGATCGGTCTCGTTGCCCGCCACTGGGCTCACTCCACGTAATTCAGATCTTTCTTGAAGTGTGGAGCCCAAAACTGAAGCTATGTGGTCTTATCTGTGGCTTTCTTAATGCTATATGGAAAGATTTCTTCACAGGACCTACAACCCCCAGCCTGCCCAGCAGCTTTTGTTCTCTTCCATCATGTTTTGAATTTATCTTAATTCGAAAATTCACCATAACCTGCCCAGTTTAAACGTCTTTTACAGATGTGCTGCCAAGCCTGTTGCTTCCCCTCTTGTACATGTTGTTGGTGGTTTCTGCTTCAGTGTAAGACCTTGCAATTCAGTGAGGTCAAATATACTTTTTTTTTGCCTCCTGGGTCACTTTTCCACTTGGTCAAGATCATTTTCAATCCTAAACTTGTCTTCTAAGGGTTTTACAGCACTGGTGGTGATGTAAATTATTTTGGACTTTTAAGTTATCAATTCTATTATCTTCTCTGCTGAAACATACTGGATTCATTACAGCTGTGTTAGGCCTTCCCTTATTTACTAATAAAAATATCATCTAAAGCATTGCCTAAAGTGTTAATAAAGCCCAGATATTCTGCCAAAGGCATTAGGTTGACTTGAGTCGTGCTTGATGTAGCCATGATACAGGTGTGCTAGTCGTTACTTTTTACCTGATTAGCTGGGTATTTACAGGTTACTGACCGCATTTTTCAGTATTTTTTAATGCATTGATGTTACAGACTCATCAAATTCCCTTGGCCCTCACCTCTCTCTCTTCCTTTCTCCCTCTCCCCAGCCTCATTCCTCATTGAATTCTGAAAGATTGCTCCACTTTCCCCAAGTAAGTCTTCTAGGGTAAACTGCGTCACGCCCTGTCATGCTGGAAACATCCAACTACTTTCACTTTGGCTTTTTTAAAAAATATTTTATTTAAGTTCTTCCCATTTTGCCATTGAAGTAGGGTTAGGATGATGTTTCAAAGCAGTTTTAATAGTTACTTAGGCTAGGGGTGTGGCCTGATTTTCCCATAGAAGTTTCACATACATAAATGATCAAAACACACGAGAAAAGGCCAAGTGAGTCATAACATAGGTCCACCTAAACTAGCATCCAGTCTCTGACAGCAGTCAACAGCAGGTGACTAGGAAGGAAGAGTAAAGAGAAGGACAAGCACGCGTTGCTATTTCCTTGAAGTACTTTCCTTGTTGCCAGCAGCTGGTGGCCAGGAGGCTTCTTGAGCCAGATGTGATGGTCATTCTGTTTAATAGCCCTTGCTTGGTTTATTCTTCCATGAATTTTTCCACTCTTTTCTGAATCCATGTAAACTTTTAGTGGCACCATACCACCAGCTGCAAGAAATTCCAGAATTGACTAAATGTATTCAGAGACCCCTTTGGTTGGGACCCCATATTCTGTTCTTTGATGGTTGCTCCTTACTCATCTTATCCATGTGCCTCATAAGTGTGTAGCCAGTTAGCGTCCACCTCTGACCTCTCACCACTGTGAAAAATTCAGTTTACTTCTACCTGTGTTTTCTGTTGTTTTAACCTTTGTTTTCTTTAATTCACAAGGCTTTCCCTCTTATCCTGTGTCACTTCAGATTCTTGAAGAGACTTTGGGCAGGAGTATACTGGACCTTGCTTTTCTTCCTCATCTTACATAGCTCTCCCTCCCTCAAATAGCTGAAGGCCCGCAAACTGTGTCCGGCTCTCCTGACACTTCCAAGTAAAGCAAAGGTCTGGGGTTTCTCATTAGCATCTGTATAGCTGCACCAGATGCCAGCTGTAGCTGGAGGAGTGGGTCTCTGCTGAGAGCAGGCGGGTGTAGCACAGGGACCTTCACTAGCATGCAGCAACTTAAGGCTCAGCTCACCTTTGCCAAGTAAACGGATGGAGTTGGTGTAAGGCATTACCACCGCTGTGCCCCGTTAGAGTTATCGTATCCTGACACGCTCTGTGCCTCAGGCTAAGCGCTAGCTCACAGCTTTTAGCACCAGCTTTCCTTCATTGGTGTGTTAGTCCAATAGATTCAGTTGCAAAGAGCAGCCAAGGCATGGCTACATGCCTACACAGCCCATTCTGCTGCTGTGGGGATGCTGATTTCCAGCCCGAGGGGCAGGGAGCCAGCTGGGGCAGCACCAGCATAACTCAGGGCAGCCAGTGTTGCTGGAAGAAGAGCCCTCAAATGGCCTCCGAGCAAAGCCCCGAGTCTGTGAGCCCCATGAATGTGGGTTGCTGGCTGAGGCCAAAGCGTGTCCTATTAGAGTAGCAGCAGGATGCCCGAAGTAAACCCTGTTTGTGATGAAAGGAAGGCAATTAAAATTCCACTTCAGCTGCCTTCCTGTCCCACTTCCTAACCTTGCAGCAGCAGGTGATTAGCAGGGCCTGCCTTCTGCTGCCCTCGCTCAGCTGTGCCAGCGGAGCCCCGCTGCAGGCAAGCACTGCTGCCGCAGCGCGGCCAGCTGCCAGCATGGCTGCCGAAGCACAGCGAGGGCACTGTGATTCAGCTGTTCAAGTTAGCTTAGAAGGAGCTCATTTTTTCAGTTTTCAAATCATTTTGCTCTTCTTTTACCAAAACTCTCGCCTTGGCTGTGAACACACTTGCTAGCCCTGCTGTTTAAGGTTTCCCATGTTTCTGTCCAGGATTTCCCAAACAGAAAACCAAACATGCACGCTGCACAGTGACATCAATGGGCTTACATCATGTTACACTCCCGCAGCCTACCAGATGTGTACAGTAGTTCATCTGTGCATGAGAATCCTGGCAAAATACCTGTGGCCCCTTTCCCAGCCAGACGGTGCTTTAAGGAAGACAACCCTGCAGGACACAGGGAAGCCTGACCATACCTACAGGTGCCCGGCCTTCGTACAACTTCCTTTGCAGTCACAGGTCAGCACAGGGATAAGTACACAATATGGAACTTAGTTTCATGCTGCACTCTTGATGTCCGTACACACTTTACCATGAATAATCACTTGGGAATAGTGACCTGAAAAGGCTAGAAATGCTCTCCATAGTTTAAAAGGCAACTCAAACAATTACATTTGGGTTTTTTTAAACAGGCACTAAAGTTTTTTTTACCGTCTCCTCTACTGAAGGGGATAGCTACATGCCATTCAGATTTAAAAAAAAAATCTGAAAATCCCCAAAACAGTAATTCTCACCCAGTAACATTACTTACTTCTAGCTTACTACAGGTGCTCTGCAGAAAACACTAGCAGAAAACAAAGTGTGCAAGAGAAGCTCTTGCCTCAAAGGGAAAATGGAGCACTTCAGTTGCCCTTGAGGTTAAGTAGATTGACACCTCTGACCAGAACTAGATTTCCCCCCTATTCTATAAACAAATTTATTGCTTTAGAAGACATCTCTGGGAACTAACTGTATTAGCAGGAAAGAACAAGCAAGTGGTTTCCCCCTCCTCACCCATTGAAACAACACCTGAAGTGGGGTCAGCTATAAGTACCGCACCTTGTTTATTTTACAGGAATAAATCCCACCCCCATTGAGCATCTACAGTTTGCTTTGGCCTGAAGCTCTTAGAGGTAGCTGGTCCTGGGCCCCACAACCTGCTAGAACTGTTTTGTAAGTGGGAGTTTTCCTAGCAGTGGTTTGTTGATTGTCTTGGACATTGGGTGACTAAATGATGGGCATTCTTGTAGATTAGGCTAGTATAAGCGTTGTTGAAAGGGATGTGCAAGGGAGGAGACGAATAGCTTGAACGGGAGCTTAGAACCCTTCAGAAATGGGAAGGGTTTGAAACATTTACTAGCGGCAGATCAAAAGCAGAGAAAATGAGCAGCTGCTCAAACTAAAAACTGCATCAAGCTCGTGCTCTCTACTCCCCCAGAAGCGAGGAGTAAATCATATTGGGATCAGCACTCCTCATTGACTGGTGTTTTTCCAGACAGATCCCTCCCTCAGCCTATTGACCGACCCTTTGAACTCGAGCCAATCTGAGGACACAAGTTCCAGTGGTTTTTTTAAGTTAGGTTTATTTAGCAATAGAAGTATGTACATGTAAGAGAATCCCCTGCAGCATGAGACATGCACAAAGCAGTGAGGGACTGAAAGTGGTGCTGCTCAATGGCCTTCCTCATCACCTGCCATCCCACTTTACTCAGCAGCAGGGCCAAGATTAGAAAGGGACAGGTGAGAAATGTATCAGTCCACGTGGCAGAGTCTTCAGGCAGAGCCTTCCCAGCAACCGGTATTAAAACAAGCGGGCACCATAGCCAAATGTCTGTTTAATGCCCTCAAAGTAGTAGCGCTGCCAGCCTTGCTTTGTTCTTTCCTCCTCGCTGGCAGGAATGCCCTTGCCTTCCAAGCACACCTCTGTCTCACCACCTTTGTCAGTGAAGTTCAAGGTAATTGTTGCAAAGTGCCCTAGAGGAACCAAAGCAAATCTGTCAGCAGTGTATAGCATAGTATATCCTGCCCCAAGGAGCTGCTTTGCTCCTCCTCTCACACGACACCGCTTAAAAGACTCCTCAGGATCCTTCCCAGAGGATCTATTTGTGACAGCTGCAGGCCTTCCTCAGAAACAGAGGGAGGAGAGGGCTCCCTCTTCACGGGGTTTGAAGCAGTTGCAGCCACAGCTGAGCAAGCTGCTACTTCATCATTCCTAATCCCTGGCCGCTGCTCTAAGTGGAGGCTGATGATTCTGACCCGATTGTGGATATAAGGATATAAGGGATATAAGGCTGGTGCAGCTCCCAGAACACTGCGTGCTCCCCAATCACAAGCCAGAGTGCAGTGTGGCAAATGGGGCTGGAATTCTTCAAACACAGGCAAGGGCTGTAATACCATAGTCCACTTTTGGACTACTTACCAGGTGGCCAGGATTTAAATCTCCATTTCATAACAAGTTGCTTCTGAGGGACCTTGAAAAGAGAGAGAAAGACTGAGTAGTAATTTTTTGCAAATCCTGCTTTAATAGAAAACTAGAATTGCGTTGATCTGAAGCTTTAGAGACCCCTTGAGAAAGACACACACGCAGGGAAAGAGATTTTAAGTGTCCTTTTCTTTCCGCTCCTCCTCTAGGAAGGTAGGCCACAGTACAGCCTCAAACACTGAGAGTGTCCCTGTCCAGAAGACTTCAGTGGCAGGACGGCTAAAGAGGAAGAGGGTCGGTTACTATCCTTAACATCCCTCCAGCCCCTAATAAGTAAGTAAAATGGCACAAAGACAGGGCAGATGCATGACTGGAAGCCAGATTTTCTCCCCAGACTGAAGTCCGATACATTAATCCATACTATAAGGAACGCTTCAATGGCCACAGCGATTATAGATAACTATTGGGCACCAGGTCAAACTCCACAATTAGCTAACTGAAGCACTGTCACAGAATTGATACCTCAAAAATAAAAAGGCTTGCCCCTGAGCAAGATACACCTGCATTAGTTAGTACTTACTAGGTCAACAAACTCTCCTGTTACACTGCCATCCAGCAACTGAAACTTGCCTCCTTTATCAGCCTCCAAGGCAGCTTGTGCGTGGGTGAAAGCTTGGACCATCTGAAAAGAATTCAGGAGGAGACCTGTATTACTTGACATTATCTGCTTGCAAAGTTGTTGCCTAATGCCTCCCACCCAGCTACAAAAGTTCTGGAAGAGGAGGTAAGTCAATAAGGTAAGGTCTTCATCAAGAAAAGACAAAAACCCTGCCCTGGCCAGAAAAGCAAGGTTATAGCCACTACAGCAGCATTCTGCCTGTCAAGCGAAAAGAACCCCTAGCTTTTGTATTCTATGCAGTGTTCTGTAAGCCACACTTTCATTTACTCTATTGATTCCTTAAGGAAACCTAGTTCTATGAAAGGTCATATTTTTTGCCCCCCCTTTTTTTTTTTAAAAAAAAAAAAAGGAGGAACAAAAGACTAAGACCATGTTTAAATAATGATATGATGCTGCTCTCTCTTCTTAAACTATGTAATAGTGTGCAGGAGAGGGGAAGCTATTCCCAAAGTATGCTTTGATACCACCTAACCCTAAAAGGAAAAAACAAAACAAACCCAAAAACCACACAGCTGTAAATCCCAAGAGATCTGACCACATGCAGTAAGGGATACACCTACAGATAGGTGCTGACAGCAGTCTGGAACTGGCTTCTGGCTGGCATTAATCCTCTCTTGTCAACCATGTGAAAAGATGCACATGCAAGCTTTAAGCAACTGTTCTGCAGACCAGCTTTCTTATTCCATTCTCATGGATTGTGAGTGTCCTACAGAACTCCTTAAAAACCTTCTTAGGAACAACCTCTTATGGGCAAAGAACAATTCTCAGAACAAGCTTGGCATTACCTCCTGAGTAACGAATACCCGGTAGAGCTCCTCAGGAGATGTTAAGAAGGTGTCCTTCAAGCTGATCTTACATGTAGGGATCTTGACTCCTATGGATTTGGACTGTGATGTGGCACTACTGCTGCTAGCGGCCGTCTAACAAAACAACAAGCAAAACAAACACACATACTTTTTTCACAAAAAATGCAACAAGTGGTTCACATATGCAAGAGAAAAAACAAAGGCCTTTGGTAAAGATGTAATTAGGTACAACCATATTTGAGTGTAAAAAGGAGATTTATCGCTCTGCTTGAATTAAGAAATATCATGTGCTGCAAATCAAAATAGTCAGGCCTACACCACAGATTGCCAATTCCTGGAGATATATACCCTATAAACAGCACAGGTTCCTCCTGTAAGCCACAGAGTCTAATACTGTGTACCTTTCTTCACAGATCCAAAAGCATGTTTGCACAGTTTTATTTACCTTGCGGTCTTCTGCTTTAGGAGCCACCTGAGGTGTTGTTTCCATATGCTCACCATTCACTGTGGGCAAAATCATGCCCTGGGTGAATTCTGGAAAGACAGGAATACGCCCATGAAAGTAATCAAAGATCAAGTAAACCTTTCAACTGTTCTTTGAAACGCACAATCAAAAAGGACTTCCTGGTTTCTCCCCTGCTCTTGCTAGCACCCATGACTTGAAACAGTTTAAAAAAAAAAAAAAAGGAAACAGACTTCTTTTTACAAGCAATTAATTCTTCTTGCCCCCACTACTCTCCACTGAAGGCCATATCAGAATCTGCCTGCACTAACAGCTAGGAACTTACCTCCTCTTCTTAGCCTAGACATACCAATCACTATCTTCCACATACTGCTCTCACATTAATGTTAGCCTTACACTTATGTAGCTTTTTTCCTCTCTCTCTCTCTAATATAAATAGCAATCACATCTCAAATACTTTTATCTTGCTGGTCTAGACAAACCAAATCAAGCTCTTCCATTTCTTTTCAGACTGGCTCTCCATTTCTCATACCATTGTGGTACAGAATAAAGTTACTTCTAACTTAATCTTTGATTTATCTTTTTTGACACCAGATGCCAGGACTACACACAGAAACCCAGGGGAGGTCTCACCAGTGCCCTGTCCAGCAGCACTAACACTTCTATAACTCCACCAGAAGCTTCAGCCTCCTTCAGCATCATGTTTGCTTTTTCTCCAGCTCTATCACTTCTGCCTTTACCAATTATAAAACAGTTTGCTCCTTCTCCTTCCTCTTCATCTGTTCAAGCTGGCAAAATTCCATTACATAGCAGAATTTTATTATATGCGTGTAACTTGTATCCTGCAATACTTAGTTCCTGCCTATTCTTATTTATTCCAGCCCACAAGCTCATACAGTTCTTCCGGAATAACATTCTCATCTTCCTCCGGGTGACTGCATCTCTCATCCTGAAAACTAAAATGCCTGAAAAAACCCAAGGGTACAGAAATTTGATCCTGGAAAAATAGCAACAGTGGTGGTTTGTACTCAGCAAATGGATATAAAGAGCAACTGTAGTGTTCCCAGCCTGTACTAGAGAGCAAAGCCGAACTCAACCAAAGCACACTGATTTAACTTCAACTGCTGAAATCAGATTTATCTTCTTAAAAAAAAAAAAATTGATCCAGATGCTGAGACAGCTCATTCAATGACATCAATAAAACCTGCAGAGCAATTTCCAGTTGTCAGTTATTCTCAAATCCAAATAACACTAGAAGCCTTTACTAGGGTGGCAAAAGAGCAAAAACGACGAGAGAGAAGACCCCACCTTCCAAGGGAGAAAGCAAACTAAAGGCCAGACTGTGCCAATGCAGTGACTGATACGCTGTGTCGCTGGGGTAGCAAACCCATTTTACTGGCTTTATTTTCTCTACAGCTGAGCTTCAGCATGTGAAGAACATTCTCAGTTTTAAAACATAAATCCAAAAATGCTGTTTGTTATTGGGTTATCACCAAAAACAATCTTTCTGGGCTGTGCTACAGTGTCTAGAGACAGAAGTGCTTCTTGCCAAATGCTAACCATTTTCAGAAGAGACAGAAAAGTTAGTGTTGTTGCTCTGACACCTTCCTGTTGAGATGGGGTGAGGAACTAACATTCAGTCCTCTCGTTAACCCCATCCCTTCTTTAGCATTAGCCCATATGGGTTCCCATAACACTTCTCCCTCTTCAGTTACATACCCGTTTTGAGAGTGCTGATATAAGTTTTCATTGCATCTCTAATTTTTTTTGCACCCTCTTGCTTCATCAGGATCTTCAAGTTAGTGTCAGGCTCATCTTTAGCAAGGCTGACATGGATCTAAACAAGATGGACAAGTGCTGATTAACAACGCCATACTTGCACAGTCCTTTTACTACTCAATTCAACATCACAGTTAGACTTCGGCTAAACTTTCACAAGCAGCAGTGCAGTTTTATTAATCTTTCACTTCATCTCTCTCAGCCTACAGTAATGTATGCATGTACCTAAATACCTTCATGTGTTACAGAGCCCTTATATCTAGAAGACAGAAATTAATTTGCTAAAGATACAACATGATGGGGAGGTACTCTTTACCAGGGAGCGTAGTGACAGGATGAGGCGTAACGGTTTTAAACTGAAAGAGGGTAGATTTAGGCTAGATATAAAGAAGAAATTCTTTACTGTGAGGGTGGTGAGGCACTGGAACAGGTTGCCCAACAAAGTTGTGGATGCCCCCTCCCTGGAAGCATTCAAGGTCAGGTTGGATGGGGGCTCTGAGCAACCTGGATGGGGCTTTGAGCAACCAGGTCTAGTGGAAGGTGTCTCTGCCCATGGCAGAGGGGTTGGACTAGATGATCTTAAAGGTCCCTTCCAACCCAAACCATTCAATGTTTCTATGATTCTACTAACTTAAGCAGTCTCTAACACTAAAAAAGTTCGACACAAATGTTCTAAACAAGGTAACATGGAAAGAAATATTAATGCTGCGAGGATTCCTGTTAGAACAGCCATACAGTCAGCAGTATTAGCCTTTAGCTGTGCTTACCTCAACTTCATCAACATCATTTTCATCTGAGAGATTAGGAATCTCCACATAACCTTTGTATTTCACTCCTGTCTTTGAGGTGCCTGCAATTACAGTTATATTGTTCAGATCAACGTTTCGTACTCTGGTTGTTGTAAAAGCAAACTTGTATTGTATCACAATATTTTTATTATTTCCCAAATGAGGTAAGTATCCTTAATCTTATACTTGAATCTGGCCTTGAAACAGAAGGGGAGAACATCACTCACCAGTCCATGCCAGCTTGATAGCCCACTCATAGAAGAAGATAAGTTTCCCTTTGCGGTTGTTAATGGAGGCCTCTCCATCCAGTTTGCTCACTTCTGTCACCTCACAAGCCCCTTCCTCACCCTCCACCCTGACAGGCAGGAGGAGAGTTTTCAGCCGCTCTGTGGACCAGTTTGAGGCATCCCTCTCCGTCCTGCGAGAAAACCGGGCGGTGTGAGAATCTGGGACAGGCCACGCCGCCAGCACACACTGGGGCGATCCAGCCTTCCCCCGCTCCTTCCCCCCCTGCCCCGCTCCAACACACACAGAGCCCTTCCCCAGTGCACCGCCCCCACACACAGGAGGGGGGGGCCTCACCGGGCCACCAGCCCGGACACCCCCACCTCAGCACCAACACGCACGTAGGGGAGAGAGGGAGGGAGGGAAGAGCCCCTCCCGGGACGCCGGCCGGGCAGCCTCCCTCCACCCAGGGGCAGGGGGCCCTCCCGCCGCGCCGCGCCGCCCCGCTCACCAGTGCCAGTTGTTGACGTTGGTGGCGTCCGCCCGCTGCTCGACGATCCAGCGCGGGTCTCCCTCCCCCCACTTGGCCATCGGGACCGCCGCCGCCTCCTCCGCACCGACCGCCCGTGGAAACTGCTAGAACCGCCGGCCGCCGCGCCACCTCCCGGCTTCCGTCACCGGCACGGTCCCTTCCGGCGCCCTTCCCCCGCCTCGCGGGCGGCCTGGCTTCTTGGTTCCGCGGCACCGCCTCCAGCTGCCGCTGGCGCTCCCGCCCCGCCCTGTCCCCGCCGGTCGGCTGCTCCCGGAGCCGGCCACGCCGCGCCTCGGAGCNCCCCTCCCCTCCCCTCCCCTCCGTGCCCTGCTGTGCCCTGCCAGTGGCGGTGCCTGGCGCGGGAGAGGAGGCGTGGGGAGGTGAGCGGGACCAGGGGGCGGCGGGGCCGGGAGGCGGGACCGGGACCGGGAGGTAGGGGTGGTGACCCCTGAGGCAGCCGCCCCCCTGAGGCAGCCGCCCGGTGCTGTTGCAGATGAGCAGGGCGAGGGCGGACGAGGAGGAGTACTGGCACAGCTCCAAGTTCCGGGCCTTCACCTTCGACGACGAGGATGACGAGCTCTCACAGGTAGGGTCCGGCCCCGGGTCTGCCGGGGCGCCGCGGCCCGGCGGGAGACCCCCTCTCCCCGGGCAGGCCCCTCCGTGGCCGTCTCAGCCCAGGCTTCGGCCCTGCGCTTTGCTGAAGGTCTGTGCTTCGTGGGTGGGGTGGATGGTCGCCTCCTGCCCTGTGTGGAGGCCATCAAGGGCTCCCGTCTCGCCCCCCACAGTAGCCAATCCGAAATCTCATCAGGACCGCAGTTCCTCACCCGTGCACCAAACTGCATCTCCTGCGGGTTGAGCTGTTAGTGTCTGCGTAGGTGTCGGTGGCCTTTGGGTTGCCGGTGGCGAAAAAGGGATGCTGTGTCTCTTGAACACCTACAGGTGTAAAATATCTCCCCTAGAAGAGGCAGTGGAAGCTGAAGAAGCTGTATTCAGAGCTCTGAGGGAGATTGTTTGAAGGTAATAGGGAACAAAGCGCACTCTGCAACACTGGTGGTCTTTATAGAAGCTCTTTCTTTTGTCCATAGCTAAAGGAATCCAAACGGGCAGTGAATAGCCTTCGGGATATCGTCGACGATGATGATGATGATGACGACCTTGAGAGGGTCAGCTGGAGTGGAGAACCTGTGGGAAGTAAGTGCAGAAGTACTGCAAGTTACCCTTGAGACAGGGGGAGTTTAAAATTACTGCTTAAGTCATGTCATTTACTCGAGGTCAGGAGTACTACTTGCTATCTAATCTTGCATATCTAATCTAATTGTAGTCTCCTCAGGCCACACTGTGAGCCACTTGATTTACCTGTGTGGACCACTGAAAAGAAAGTGAGCAGAAGCCCAAATTACATAAAGAAGAGGAGTGCAGACAAATGGAGGGAATTCACTGTGTTTTTCCCAATATGTAGCCTGGCTTAGAGCAGATATTTTTGAGGTTATGGCTTGATATTCATCACGCTCAGCTGGCCTGCAGGATTCTAGGCGATCATTTCCTTCACACTGCTGCCTGAAATGGCACCATTTAAAGTTCTCTGTGCTTTGTCCCCACAGCACTTTAAGGAGGTATTCCAAGGTTTAGTGTGTGTTTATAGACTGACTCTTATGCTTGAAGTTTGAAAGGGAATTGTAAGCATTAAGCAAATGCATTTCTGGTGATGATGGGAGCGAGCTCATGACCCACACACAATGCTGTCTGCTGCACTTTGGAGTTCATGACTCACAGAATATGTGGCACTTGCTAGCCAGTGCCAAACATTTGGATCACCCAGAGGACCTTCAAAGAGTCTGTTCTTCTTGTCCTATGCTGTAGCTCCTCCTTCTAGTTCAGGCCATTTCTTTACCCACCCAAGGTCTCTACCTATCGGCTTTTTTGCTCTATCACCCTGTCCTAAAATGTTTGTGTGTGCAGCTGCATCAAAAGAAGGGAAAGCTGTGTCTTGAACAAGCAGGAGAGAGACATATGCATTGTTGCCAGCAGCATATGCCCATTGATAGCTGATAGTTGGTTTGTCTGTGTGGGAGGAAAACTATCTTAGTTTTCCAGTGTTCAGGAAGGTATGCTCTTATGTTTCTGTAATTTGACGTAAACCAGGGATTCTCTGTCTTGCTCCATACCTTTAGAGCAAGGATTATGCTTTACCCTGTGCAACAACATGTAAATGTTGGGTGGTCTATGCATTTTTTTATATAAGCCGTAACCAGCTGTACATTGCTGAAATCAACCATTTCTGGAGGACAATGCACAACTGTTTAACAAGCAGTATTACACAAGATTGGGATTCTGTGCACTGCATCTACTTACTGCTGAGTGTCAA
This sequence comes from Balaeniceps rex, assembly GCA_013401315.1. NCBI lineage: Eukaryota > Metazoa > Chordata > Aves > Pelecaniformes > Balaenicipitidae > Balaeniceps > Balaeniceps rex. The sequence continues at coordinate 10,171 of VYZW01048946.1, read as the reverse complement.
AGCTATCAGGATGTGCTAGTGCAGAACTGGCCAGGACACACTTGGTAACGTTCCTGCCATGCCATAAGATCCTTCATGGACTGGTTTTCTCTTTCTGTTACAAATGACCTCTTTCTGCACATAGGTATCTCTTGGTCAATCAAAGAGACAGCCTCCAGCAGCACTAGCTCACTGGAGGGCCGAGACTCCAGCCTACAGAAGGGCTCTTCCTCCTATGCTGCTTTTCCCAAACAAGTTTCCTCCTACTCCCTAAGCAGCCTATTCAAAGGTGAGGTTCCTCATATACAATATGGACAAATGGGTTTTCTCTCAAGAGGGCCAAGGGGCAATTGTGTTACGTTATGTAAATCATTTAAGTGTATTGCAAAACAGGGGAGCTCTGGTCTCTCCTCAGTGTGAGAGTGTATCTCTCACTGGTCAGAAATTGGAGACTGTCTTGTGCAGAAGATCGTGTACTCTTGTGGTATGGGAGGGGGCTTTGGAGAGTATGGCTTCTTAAAAGCCAGGTTCCACAGAACAGCAAGGTAGAGCACAGCACTGTACAGCAATCTGTTTGTATGGTGAAAAACAGCAGGCTACAAAGGGACTGGCTTGACCCATGTGGCCCTCATTTGATCTTCAGTACTGTAGAGAAGACAGGTTGACTATCCTTTATTTGGAGCTTAGCTGGCTGCTGTTAATGTTATAGTTGGTTCAGCAAACACATGGTAGCAGCAGTGGTAGCATAGCTGGTTATGGGGGGAACTGTGCAGCAGGCCATGGGTAGACTTACACAGCTTTGTTCAGCTCTGTTGTCTCACCGTCGGACAACAAACCAGCTTTTACTTTGTCTCTCTTTCTCTGGGGTGCTTTTTTGCTCTCAACTTTGATAATACAGTGATAATGAAAGGCATCCAAATTGCAGCCCTGGTGAACGAAGCTGTCCCTATTGCCATGGCCTAAGCAGTGCTGTGTGCTTGAGCCTCTGCTCTGCAGGTAGATTAGTGAATTCAGGCTGTCTAACCGCTCCTGGCCTCAGCAACAAGAGGGCAGATAGGGCTGGGGTGTGATATGGTTTGTGATGCCACAGACAACTTCAAAGCCTTAGACTGCAAGCAGGTGAGCCCCAGCTATGCCCTATGTTGGTGTAGTGTGAATCACTGTACAGAGTGGCTTGTTCTACAGTGGTATAGCTGCAGCGCACTGGCTTGCAGTCTAGGCTTGTGTTCCCTCTGCAAGAGATGTTGCTGGTGAAGAGACAGTCTCTCATGAGTGTTTGCTTTGATTTCAGGACGAAACAAACTTCCAAGTTTCCAGTCCCTTTCAGATGGTAAGTTTTGAATCCCTGCCTCATTTTGGGAGGGGTGCAGATTTACATAAACCAAAGCATTTCCCAAAAAAGGGAAGTGTCATCTTCCTTATGTTGCAGAAAGGGAAACTGAACCATGGGTGTCTGAAAGTCATTCAGCAAAGAAGCAAAAGAGTTGGCATGATGGTTTGGGGTAATCTGCTTATGTACAACTGACGACTGTTGGGTTTAGAGCAACTTTGTATTGCCATTTGGTGCTTGAGTTTGGGTCTTCTACCATGAAAACCAAGAAAAGGGTGGTTTTGGAAATGGGTGTGAATCAGGATTTTGATGTGCTACTCAGCTTTGCCTTTCCCTCTCAGCCCTCTCTGACACGGGAGTTAAAAACTACGCCCCAGAGCTGCGCAGACCGAAAGCTGAGTACAAGGTGAGCAGCCTGTGTTTGTAGTGCGCTGAGATCAGAGTACTGCCAGGAGAACTTCCTGCTCTATTGGTGTCATGGGAAGTGATTAATCGCTATTTCAGACAACAGAGGGCAATGCAGGGAATAGGACAGGGAGCTGCAAAATGCAGCCTCACAGTAATTTAGGTGTTCTCTGCTTTTGCTCAGAAGTAGGGAGCTTTGCTGGGGGTCTTAGTTACTCCTGCTCCTAGTGAATGGCCCAGCAGTCTTTGTGAAAAGGATTTCTAAATAGTGCTTTGCCTAAGCAGTAAGCTGCTTTTGTGCTGGGTCAGATGAATTGGCAACACATGTGCTTTTTAAATTTTTTAAATCTAAAGGCTTCTAAATTTCTTGTTCATGAACCACTGGGACAGCACAGAGGGAGCTGCACAGAGGTGGAGTTCCAGTTGGCAGGAATGTTCTTCTCCCAGATAGGCAGTGTTAGGTGTTGCAGAGTCTAGTGGATTTTGGGACTGGGTGGATTCCTCCTACTAGATGTGAGGTTGTGGTTCCGTGTCCCCAGGTCCAGCCAGTAATAGGATCGAGCACATACTCCCAACAGATACAGACATGCACAATACTGACACAGCTGCCCACACGGGTTAACACAGGCAGAAACCAATGTCTTTACCAACAGACATGTAAACACACAACACTCAAGCCTGATCCTGAGCCTCCTTTTTGTCTGACGAGGATTGAATTCTACTAGTGGAGCATACACGCACTCTATGGGTCTCTCCAGTAGCTGGTCTTAGACGTCCAGTTTGCTTTTTAGCTTAATCCCAGACCCCAGTCTCCTCCAGTTGCTGGCACCTGGACCCTTGATCCCCTAGGGTTCATGGTCCCATTCCGGTTCCTGGTACTCAGATTGCTTATTCTACTCACTGGCTGGTTGAGCTTGAAGTTCACTAGTGTTCATACAAACACATAGACTTGGAATAGAGAGTCCACCCACACAGAAGGTGGTTAAATATAGAATTTAATGAGAATGTAAGACAGACTGCAGGGATCAATTGCAGGGCTCAGTCAGACAGGCACACTAACTAGCCACTTGTTTACACTTGGCTGGCCCCTTTTCCCTCTATTTTCCCATGCTTGTTCCTGCCCAATTCATTTTAATCCCTCCCTTTCCCTGCTTTTTGTCTTTCCCGTAAACTTCCATAACAAGCCTCACACATTTACACAACCGTCTTAAAACATCCCAGGATTCTCTTTCCCCTGCATTTATACTAAGTCCTGTGCCTCTTTAGGGTTGCATGGTGTTTGGGGAAAGTTTCTTTGTTTTACTCATCTTGGAGGGTTTTACACAATGGATAATGACCTAATCTGTCTCATTTGATGGTGGCAAGGATTGGCCAAGTCGGTGTGCCCAGATTGCACTGATTAGGTTACTGGGTTTTCTCCACCTATCCTTGGCCATCTGATCCTCACCAGGTTGGTGTGTTTATGTTGATTAGCCATTAATCACATAATCTAACAGGCAGCACTTCCTAAAAACACAGCAGGAGAAATAAGTGTGCTCTGTTGTGTTCTGTTCTGTCCCTGCAGAGGCAGTGAAACAGGAAGAAGGGTTGTACAGCTCCTTACAAGCAGACAGGAGTATTGTAAATGAGGTGGAACAAAGAAGGGGAAAGTTAGTGGCAGCTTTGAACCAGTGTCCTGACAGTGACAGGCTGAGGAGCTGCCTCTGGCCAGAGGTGCTGGAAGGAACCCTGGTTCTTAGGACATTTGACACTCAGCTATACATTGACTTGAGAGACTCATGTGCAGTGGTCCCCTAATAGGACTGGGTCAGCCCTTTTTTTCTTTAGATTTGGGCTTTCAATAAATATTCAATGAATTTAAAATTCAATGTCCTCAGAGCTAGTTCTGGTTACTCCCTTTCTCTGGGTCTTTTGAGGCAGAAGGCTGAATTACAGCCGCTGGCTTGAGTGCCTCACAAAGACTTAGATGCCTTCTTGGAGCCTGAGTTCAGGAGTGGCTCAGGCCACTGACACTTTTTATCCAGTGCTTCCAGATTGTAGTGTCTGTAGGCTGCAGGGGAAGAGCTTTGGTCATTGCCGCAGCGGTAGCATATTACCTTAGGATGGTCTTGCTACAGGCTTCAGTGCTCTTGTCACATTGTACTGTCCTGTGCGACTCTCCAGGCACTTGCCTGAGGCTGTTGTCCCTGCATTCTCCACACTGCTGTGGAAGGCTCACAGCACACAGAAATGTGTCTGAATTGTAACAAGAAACTGACTCCTTCCCCCTCAGTTTTGGGTTTGTCAGTTTTGCATGTGTTTTGTTTGTCCTTCTGAAAGCAACGTTGGAGCTTTAATTTGCAAGGAGGACAACCTGTTGAAATGCACTTCTGATAAAGGATATGATGATGAACCTTACTGAGGCAATAGAAAGACTCTGTGTTAACATCTGAGCCTCTAGTTTCCCTCCCCACCAGCATGCAGAGTCCGAGGGCCCAGCATCTGCATCTGAACACTGTAGGGACACAGCCTACTAACAACCCCCCTGGAGCAGCTGAATGATAAGTCTGAGAAGCTACATATGGGCCATGACTCTGATCCAGCACAAGTGGAAAGCAGCTTTGGGACTGGTGCTGTCATCTGGCCTCTTCAGGCTCAAGAGCTCTTTATTTTTCTTGTGGCAGGATTACAGCAGTGACTGGAGCCCCAAAGATACAGTCAGGCGAATGCAGAGGGGCAAGGTAAGGACTTTCCTCTCCCACCTGCTTGCAAGAGACGGAGGGTGGGTGGTCCTAAACTGCTTTACACTTCCCTATCCTTCTGGCTCTTCCGGGAGCAGGGAGGGGATCTGTGTTGCTTGCAGCATCTAGCAGGGCCAGTGCTCTGCCTGTCTGCTGCTTTGTCAGGTGGCAGTGCTGGGGTCACACTAGCTCAGGAGCAGCAGGGAACCTTCAGGGTTTTGTTGTGGTGTTTATTTGAGTTGTCCCCTCAGCTAGGCTCTGACAGAAGGTATCTGTACTGCTGTGTCCCTCTCTACCCCTTCTGCTCCCTGGGGCTGGGTTTATGGAAAAAATCCAAGGGTGTGGGGCTTTACTTCCCTTCTTAGTTGGTGGCAAATGGAAGGAGGAAGACAGAAGCAATCTTGGTTACACTGGAGCTGGAATCTTAGTCTCAGCTGTCTCAGTTTGCAGTGAGCACACAGGGAGCTTGTGTTTTTACTCTGCATGTGTCTCCTCAAAGGCTGAGGTGAACTAAAGGCTGAGAGAGGCCACAATTATGGGATAACAAGAAGGGAGGAGGAGCCTTACAACTCTACTTTTTTGGTCTCCTCTGTGGAACGGGCCCTGCAGAGTTCCCTCCTCCTGTCAGGGCTGGTGGCTTGTGGTGTGCAGGGAAGTTTTGCCTTGTTACAAGGGTGTTTGTGCTGAACGTACAATGTCTGCTGTCCTAGCCTGTGCAGTAATGAGGGCTAACTCTGCAACCCCTGTGGACAGATTGCCAGGGATCATGCAGCATGTGGTTTCAGCTAAATGAGAAGTTCTCCGCTGGTTGGGAGGGCAGTATTCATGTTGCTAAAGGGCTCATGGGGGAAGAATAGGTAGTACCTTGGGGGTTGGTTCAGCCTGGGGGTTGTCTGACGTCCCATATGCCTACTTATACCTCTTCTGTCTCCAGGTCTGCTCTCTAGAGAGATTTCGCTCCCTGCAGGACAAGCTGGTGCTCTTGGATGAAGCTGTGGCAGCGCACGATGGGAATGTCATTACAGCTGTGAGTCCTGCTGGGGCCATATAGTGCTGGGACTTCCTGGGTGACCCCACAGAGGGTGCTTGTGTGAATGCAGTCAGTTGGCCACCTAATCTTGCAAGATGGGGGGTTGTTCTTTACTTAAAACCAAGAAGTTACTGAAAAGTGTCAAAGCTTAAGACTGGGAAGTTCCATATTCCTGCTGGCTTTCCTGCCACTCTGCAGAATTCATGTCAGGTTAATAACAAGGAACTGATACTTCAGCCTTACAGATCTTTGCAGCAGCTTCTTGAAGGCTGAGGTTTAATCTGCTCATTGCAGCTCAGAAGATTTGAGGGGCCTCTCCAGTTTATCTGGCTTCCAAAGCATCAGGCAGCAAATGGGACTGTGTCAGAGCTTCCCTCATCCAGGTCTTTTAAGCCCTTGGATCTCTAATGGAAAGGTTTTTCTTTGTAAATCTTCGTCTCACTTATCTGAGCTCCGGAGTAGGCAGGCATCCAGGCAGCTGTGGCCCTGGCTCACTGCTTGTCCTGTGTCTAGTGGGTAGCAGAATTCAGTGCTGTAAGAGCTGTGTCTTCAGAGGCCCTTTGCAAAAGCTTCCCCAGGCCTTGACAAGTTTGCTGTCTGTTTGTCTTAATTCTGGTGAAGACTGATCTGGTCAGCTGAGAGCTGCCTCTCTGTGCTCACAGGTCCTGATATTCTTGAAACGGACACTAAGGAGAGGTAAGTGTGACTGGGGCCAGGGTTTCTATAGCATGTTTCACTTAAGGGCAGAAGGGCTAATTCTTTCACTGGGTGCAAGTCACAAAGAGAGCATCTGGGGTATTGCTACTTTACTGAGCATGAAATATTTTTGCAGCGAGTGTAACATGGGAGGGGGGATGGTGATGCCAACGAAGGCCCCAGGGAGGAGCTTTAAGCAGTGGTAGGTGGTAGTGGTGATGGGGTGAATGAAAACGAATCTATAGGGGTAGCACACTGCTGCGAATTCATCTGGTAGCCTAATGAACGGGCTCTTCTCCTGTGCTCTAGCCTCCAAGACTGTGCTTTGAGATGGGATAAGGTTGTTGAATCCTGCCAATGGCTTGCAACTCCATGCACCATGCTTATCCCCCTCTGGCTTGGTAGTGCTCGCTTACTTTACCAACCTGTATGTATCTCTCTCTGTCCTGTAGAGATCTTGTTTCGGGAGCTGGAGGTACGGCAGGTGGCCTTGTGTCATCTGATCCATTTCCTCAAAGAGACGGGTGAGCAGAAGTTGCTTCTGGATCTACTCAGGTGAGGCTCTTGCCCAGCCTTGTGGTGGGGCTGAGCATGCTGCTAGGAACTGCATCCAAGTTAATGCTTGCTCATTCCCTTTTGCAGGTTCCTAGACAGGACTGAGGAAGTTGCTGTGAGTATTCCCAGGAGCAGAAGCTCCCTTTCCTCAGTGAAGAGGGAGAGTAGTGGGCAGGGGGAGGCTGGCTGCGGGGTGTCTGGTAGTCAGGCGAGAGCTTTGCATCCCCATTTTGCCCTCTGGAGTCCTGTATCTCCGAAATCCATGAGAACAGACTGTGCTTCTTTTCCCTCTCCCTTCAGCTGTCCCAGTACCGGGAGCATTTGAACATCCAGGATGTAGAAAAAAGGAGGGAATTTCTGAAAGGTTGCATTGGGTAAGAAAAAATGCAAGAGGGTAGGAGGGATGTGGGTGCTTCACAGAAGGTGGTAGTAAAGCAAATTAGACCTCTGATCCAGTGCCGCACCTTATGTAGTTTGAGAGCTGATGTTGGTTTTGCATCAGTGGGAGTGGGGTGTTGTGGACACAGTGTAGACCAGAGAGGAAGAATTTGTGGTGATCGCTAGTCCAGCAGCTTTTGCTGCTTACTTGAGGACAAAGACGTTTCAGGGACCTTCTGATCATTGACCCTTCGGGTTGTGAAGGATGAAAGCTTGGGGGCCTGAGCACTTGAGGAAATTGGTAGCATCAGTTTTACGTTGTTCTGTGAGAGATGCCACATAATTTTTCCTTCTCTGGAGCCTGTCTAGGAGTTAGCCAGTTGGAGAGGGTAGCAGGGCAGGAGCTTGAGTTCCTACTAGCCACTCAGGCTGGGAAGAATGGGAGGTGTTCCCCACATCTGTGTGGGGAGCATATTTGGTAGAGAAGAGCATCCTTCTAAGTGTTAAGAGCTGCTGACAGTGTCTCCTTCCTCCATGTCTGGCCAGGCTGCCATTTTCAGTTGAGGATACCTCCCACATCCAAGACCATTATACCCTGTTGGAGCGACAGATCATTATTGAGGTATGAAAGCTTCCCTGCTGGTCAGGAGATGACTGGGACTAGCTGTGAGATCTGTCTGTCCCTAACTTAAACCACTTTGGATCTAACCAGCCTGCCCCCGGCTAGTGTAGTTTAACTGCTGTCCAAGCTGCTATGCCAGGCACATGTGTGAAATACCAGACCTGAGACTTCATGGCATGTTGAGGCTGTGCTTGTGCATTACTATCACAACGCTCTCCCCAGGTCTCTACCCCGCAGCTAGGTCAGGCAGTTCCCCTGGCTCATGTTCACCCTCTCTGTCTTCCTGTTTCCGCAGACCAATGATCGGCACTTGGAGACAGCTGGGCAGTCAGAGATATTTCGGAAATATCCTCGCAAGGCTTCAATTCTCAACATGCCACTAGTGACCACCCTCTTCTATTCCTGTTTCTACCACTATACAGAGGCTGAGGTGAGGATGATGTGGGAGAAGAGAAGGGTTACAATCATCCCTGTAGCCCTCGATATGTGGGGTGGTTAAGCTGGGGCATGTTAAAGAAAGAAGGGGAGGGAGCTCATACTTCATCCCTCAGAGAGACCTAGAGGAACCCAGCTCCCCTTGTCCATCTGGGACCAGTTTGGAGTTTTCTTTTGTGCTCTAAGATGGGACATTCAACCTGGGACAGCCTGTCAGGGAGTTGCCTCCTAGAAACCACTGTCTTTTACTTCTGGCTCCAAGGAGCCAGAATTGGCCCTTAATCCCATGAGGCTGAGGTGTGTGATACTGGTCTTGGAAGTGCTGGAGGTGCACCAGTTGAGGATGGGGGGGAAACAAACCAGAGAACTAATGGGGTGGGATAGTTGCTCTGTTCTGCCAGCTGTTTCCTCCTGTGGCACTGACATGAGCAAAAAGCAGTAAAAACTTTGGGACATTCACCCTGTGCAAGGCAAAAACCTTACCACAGGTGTCTGAACCTCTCCCACGGCCTGCCCTGCTGAGTTTGCACTGACTTGTGTGCTCTCTCTAGGGAACGTTCAGCAGCCCAACCAACCTGAAGAAAACATTTAAGGTACGTGACTCTCCTGCTGTTGTGGCAGCACTAGCTGAAAACGTGGGCAGCCAAATTGTATTGAGCAAGGGGGATGCGTAGGAGGAGATTGAGGGGCTCAGCACTGAGATAGGGAGGGGTGCATGGCATCCGCCTTGAGCAGGGCCATTTTGGAGGCTCGGAAAGGTGAGTGGGAGCCGTGTGGAGTGCACTGGGTGCACCCTGGCTGCAGCAGCACTTGCAAATCCCCACTTCCTGCTCTCTGCAGTGCTGGCCCTAGGGTCAGGCAGCATCTCACCTCTTTGCCTGGCTGTTGGTGTGGGTCCTGACAGGGCTAGGGGGCAGATGCCATTCCTGTCCAGTCCACACCGGCCTTCTGAGCTGTGCTAGTGCTCTGACTGCAGCTTTCTGCCTTGCAGATTCCTGATAAGCAGTATGTGCTGACTGCCCTGGCTGCCCGTGCCAAGCTGCGAGCCTGGGATGATGTGGATGCCCTCTTCACAACCAAGGTGAGCTGTGGAAAGCCTTGCTGGGGACTCAATTCCAAGTACTGATACCTACTACTGACAGCTGGCTTGTTCTGGAGTTACCGGACAGACTGGTTTTATTTCAGCAGGGCCCAGCACCTCTGCTGCAGGGTGTTGCACCACGTTCCTCCTCTCCCTGCCTAAGACCTCTGCTGGGCCTGGCTTGGCTGCAGCAACAAGGTCAGAGAAGGAGGCTGCCTTTGTGCTCTGTTACCAAAGGGTTCACAGCCAACCTGCACCCAGCTGCTGCATGAAGGGCTCTGCTGGTGGTGCGTGTGGTGGCTGGTGGCGTACTGGGGAAAAATATTTTCTTGTGGCTGGAATGATTGCCCTTTAGGATTAACGCAGGGTTTGGCTCTCATTTCAGAACTGGCTGGGCTACACCAAGAAGAAGGCACCTATTGGCTTCCACCGGGTGGTGGAGATCTTGCAGAGGAACAATGCTCCTGTGCAGGTGAGCAAGGAACTGCTGCTTATGTCCTCCTGCTCTTTGTTGGGATTTGGGGTGTGAACAATTCCCCAAGCGAGGTGCTTCCTAGCTGGGAGTGGGAAAACAGCTTTCCGAGCTGCTGGCTCTGCCAGCTGGGCACAGCACTCAGCTGAGCAACCCATGCGTCACCAGGAAGTGTGGGTGGTAGAGGACTGGTCCTAGGTCTGACTGCAAGAGGGACAGCGGGCCTAGAGTTGTCTGGGAGCTCTCTCTCCACAGGGCATTGCCACCTTTGTTTGCTACATTAACTTTTCTTATGCTTAATCTGGCTGGCAATGGTTAATCCGATCCATAGGAACAAGGTAGCCTAGGACTCTTGAGCTTTGTGAGCAAAGCTTTACTGCCTCTGGGGTCTTGAGCAGTCTTGTCCTGGTCACTTGTTGCATTGGTAAGTGTTGTGGTTTAGCTCCAGTCGGCAGCTGAGCACCACGC
>VYZW01048942.1:6700-17379 GCA_013401315.1 Balaeniceps rex | reverse complement strand
CACTTGACTTTAGCATAGTCTGGTTGTTTTCACGTATACAAGAGATGTAAAAACAAGTCATTAAGTGTATATTGACATTCTAAATCCAAGACTGTGCTTGAGCTTGAACTTCTACTGTTCGGTCTGCATGATGAGAGCTGTTGCCTCTGGCGAGCCTTGAGGAATATCAGGAGAAAAAGAGAGGGTACCACTGTGGGCTACTTGTACAGCCTCTCTGTAGCTCATCTCATTTTATGTCCACTGTGGTCTCACACTGACATCACGTGACTGGCAGTGGAAAACTAGGTGGCTGCAAGTGCCCTCCTAAAGCAATTTTGCAGGCTACAAGGACAAAAGGAGTTTGTAGCCAATCTGAGCTTGGGCTGCTCATGTAACAGTGAGGAGTCCCTATGGCAAGTCACAGGTACCCTGTGCTGTGTGGTGGAAGTGGGGGCACAGAGCTGGCTCCAGGCACTTGTTAAGATTTTACAGGCTTCCTGGCCCAGCCGTCCAAAGTGCAATAGAGCAGTAGTTTGACTTGCCATTCGCTTCATCTACACAGATCATTTTCAGTCAGAGATTGACTTACTGTTGTACAATTATTGGCCATAAACCGAGTCACTCACTGGGCTACACCTGGTTCACTTGTTCCTGGAACCCAGCTTTTGGCCTGTACCCTATACTCCCATAAAGGGTTTAAGTAAGCTTTACTAAACTTGAACGTGGAAAGATGACTTCCTGACACACAATCTGTGGTGAAGAATTCCTAACTCTTCTCAAGTTAAAATACCCTTACACTTAAGATTACCCTCCTTTTGATTCCCACAGAAGGCTTTCAGCAAGTGCAAAATATCAGCAAAATATCATGTATGTTGAGCTGGGCAATTATCTCAAGGTGTTTGTCAAATGGCTTTCAGATTGGACACCACCCAAATTCCTTTTGAACATTTCCTGTGCCTCATTTAGTCACGGTGATTTACCAAAAAAGGAAGAATGTCAGGGCAGACTTTGCAGCAAAAAAGACAAAGCTAAATGACATAAATCGTGCCACTCATCCTGGCTACTTTTTAGTATCACGGTTGCAGTAAGGAGAAACACCACAAAATGTTTGTGCAGAGACGTCTGGAGCCAGAAAGAATGATTTCTAAAGAAAACCATACAAAAGTCAAACAGTCTCCGAATAAAAGGTAAGATGCTCTTTTTAATAACATGGACACTCACAACAGTAAATCAAGAATCAACTATTCCTCAGTTTATTTAAAATTACAACATAAAATTTTAATGATATGACGTTGGTAATCCCTTATCACAGGAAGTGAGGATTTTGTTTTGCTAATTTTCTCATTGTTTTCTTACAAATACGAGATTTCTTATGACATTTTGTTCAATTTATACACAGGCAGACCATTTATTGTATATCTTCATGTTAGTCAATCACATTTACCATCTTAAAGGTCTTGATATCTGCAAATTTATCACAGGAGAAATTAACAAGTAGATGTTTGGGACCCGTCGCAAAAGGGATGAGTTTAAACTTTGTACTGGATTTCTCACTGGCTTTCAGTGGTGGTATGCTAAAAATAGGAAACAAAGGGAAAAATATAAGCTGAAAACAGGCTTATGCATCATGCTTGAGTTTCTTCACTAACCATCTCCCATCTTAAGTAAGAATTCCTATCAGTTCAGTGTAGGATGGCCATGGAAAGACCATAGTGGACTTGGCTATCTGATATGTATTTAAATATTCAAACCCATGCATTAAGGTCTCTCACAAATACATTATGCAGTGACCCAGATAAGCACACAAAGGGGGACATACTAGTATCATATGAGATAAAAGTTCATGCAGAACAGAGGGTGTGAAACACATCACTGAATTATTAAAAAAGAATAATCTGAGACCATAAAGAATGTTAATACAAACTCCTGAATTAGAATAGATTATAGCACTAAGGAAACCTCGGTGTTTACACAGCAGGAAATTCTGAACGGACGTTAGAATGTTTTAAACCAGTATATTTTGTAATTCTTGGAAACTAGTGTTTATGGTTTTCCCAAACAGCCTTACCCTGTCATATTGTCTTGTCTTGCCTGAGGATAAAGTTATATGTGATAGACAACACGAGGTTGCTAAATTCCCTCAGGAGAGCTTATAAATTATGGGATAGACCATTCCTAGATGCTGAAGCGCAAATGGCAGTGTTAAGCTGCTGTGTATGTTTGTGTTTGTGTGTGTGTATTCAGTTAAAGACCACACTTCCATATCCTAGGTACTTTTTAGAAGTAACTGCATTTACTAGCATATGTCGAAATTTGTGTGCAATTTTGGATATGTACAAAGTGGGAGACAGTCTGAGAATTTAACCTTTCTGTTTCAGTTGTGAAATACTGAAGGAAAAAAAGCAGGACAAGATACAAGACCATCAAAGCATAAAAATAGGAACCTGGGATTTATAGTAAAAGGAACCTGTTTTATTCCAGTCTTCTCATTCACCATTTCAACACCATCTAATATTTTATTGACTCTGTTTATTAATCTCCTAACATAATTATTTTGTAGAGTTCTGAAAGCAGAGCTTGAAAATCAGTGTACCTGTAGTTCTTGTTTTGGAAAAACTTTTTTTTTTAAAGTTAAAAAACCCAACCCAACCCAACCTTTTATTGTAATATTCACCATTTTTCCTATTCTCTTCCTGCCTGCCTCATGGATTTCAGCTGTGTTCAAGTTCCAGGCCTTAGTCAAGTAAATTCAATCATCTAAGGAGTAGCTGTAGTCATGGTTTAGTCTGTTCTTTAAAAGCTATCCTCCTTAGTCATGATTTATTGTGTCTGGAATAGCTATGCATGGAACATGCTTGGGATTGTACTTTTTAGAGATACCACCCTTTGAGATCACACCCTGTGTCTAAACAATCTGTGTTCATTTTTGTTCCCAAAGCTGGGACACCGGTGCAACTGCTTTTTACATGTATGTCTATCTGTTTGATGGAAACACAACTTGTTTAGAAGGCTGAACACCCAGATTGGCACCTGCAGTCCATTTAATAAAGTGGGGGAAAATAAAATCCTGGTTAATATATGCTATAATTTGGGTATAGTATGGACAGAAACAGTCATGTATCCTATTGTTGGCCATATGACCAGAACAAGAAGATTCAACCTGTCTGGCCTATAGCAGCATAGACAGCCTTAGCAAAATTTACTGCGTGGGTAAGCATGTATTTTTTGTTGGAACTGTGGGGTCTTTCTAGATAGGCAGGAAAACAAGTTCTGTCCAGTTATGACAGCAATTATTTGACCTTACAAACTATGGAGCCAAAGCCTAGCTTAGATGAAGCAGGTTCAAAGCTGTGTGCTTCATTACAAGATGTTATGTTGACTGGCCTCCCAAGTTACAGCAAGAAGAAAATGCTGTTTCATCCCACTGTTTGGTTCCAAGTCATCCATGCCTATGTTCTTGCTCATGTATCTTTAATAGCAGGAAGGAGACATTTCTCGTACTTACTCTATCTCAAGGATTCCTCTGAGCAGGTCATTGCCTTCTACCTGCAGCACACAGTCCATCACTTCCATATCAATAGGATTGGTAAATATCACTTCCACATCCACTTCTTTATTCACTTTTGCTTCACCAAGTACCTGTGCAAAGAAAATGCTTGAAAGGCCAGGTTCTCTGTATTCTTTTCTATCTGAGCCTTCTCAGTCATCAGAAGAGGAGATATTATGAGATGCTATGATAGACCATGGCAGAATGCAAGCAGAACATCTCTTTCGGGGAAGAAAGTGCTTATAAGAGCTCATTTTCCCCTTTCTCTGCCACTGCAGTTAGAGCAAAGGGACAGCAATTTACCTGTATTTCGATGGTAGGATTGTCCAGGGTGATGTCTCTTTGCACAAGCACTTGAATCCCACCTTCTACATGACATAAAGCTGTTACCTGGATTGTGTTGTCTGTAGTTAACTGCTGTTGATATTGAGTATATGGTATCTTAATGGGAAATTGTTTCTCTGGAAGAAAAAAAAAAAAAAAAGGAATTGATACACACTTTTATAAGCCTACAGAGTTTCATACCTAATATTAGTATTTTCCTTTTATGCTGTGTCTGGGATGGCCTTCAGCCATCACTGCCAAACTCAATTCATGCAAATCTATCAGTTTGCTATAGAAAGAGTGATTTCTTCAATGTTATCCCTCCTCCATTCCCTACTACCATATTGCCTGGCTTGTGTTCCTCCCAATTGCTCCGAAAGATGAGATAGCCGGAGTTCAAGTTTACCAGTGCCATGCTATTTGTTATGAGACATGCTCTGATAAGCCTCATCAGTCCTATTTGCTCATGATATACTGAGACGAGCTGAATGTCTTTACATTTCTTTTATCTTTTCTAGCCCTATCTGCTTTTTATTATCATGTGTTTTTACAGCAGTTTTCATGCTGTAATTCAAATCAAGGAATATGGGATGGGAAGGGATCTCCTCTGTCTCTGAATCCAGGCAATTCCACATTTTTGGCCATTGGAACAGTAAACATCAAGTTCAGAAGAACTGTAGAGTAGCTATGCTGCATGCAAACACTGTGAGCCACAAAATACTTTCCAGCAGTATACAGCAGATGAAAAACACAAGAAAAGATGACAAGTCACCAGTGCCAAGTCCCACAAAAGTAAGCAAGAAAATGGGGGCAGTGTGAATTTCCTAGATTCCTCCAGTAGAAACAGATTTGTTAACTACAAATCCTAGCAAACAGAGCATACCTCCAGAAGAGGGCAAAAATCTCTTTAAATGGTCCCTTCCATCAGATCTGGGGAAAAAACTTCCTGCTGACTGTAAATTCAGCCACTGGTTTAACACAGCCTCTGTGAGCACAAGACACCACAAGGCGCCTGCATGACTGTAATGCTATTAGGCATACAAACTCTGTCTTCACTGAGAGTCCAGTTCCTAATGCTTTAGAGGAAGCTGATAGATCCCAACTCCAGAAGTCAAATTACATATTCAAGAAATGAAATATTATTTCTGCTTCTCACTAGTGACTCAAAGCCTAAGATAAATACAATATAGTATCACTTGTGAATCAATGATCTTTCAGTTCACTTTAGAGGTGCTGATGTATCTATTATCCCAAGCTCCTAATGGTAACTTAATTTCATCTTTCCAACAATACTCAAATTTAGGTAGAGAATTTCTTCTATAAGGTTATCAAACTCCATCTGAAAAAAAAAAAAATTAAAAAATCTGAGGTCATTTACTCCTCAACAATTCTTCAATACAAACTTTCTTTTCTGTGGAGCTTAGTGTGCTATTTCTGTTCCTCACACTTTAATTCCATTCTAATGTGCTAATGGATCAGGTTTCTTGTTTCTGCTGTTAGCCATGTCCTGTTACCTTTCAGTAAGGCCCTTTGTAATTGACCAGAACGCATTTAGTTGGAGTTGATTTCTATGCTTTTATGTTGTCCTTATCTTTTTTTACGCAAATTTTGTTAAATGAAACTTCATGTTTACTCACCATCTTCTTTTCGCTCCTGAGATACATTTTCCAAAATGTGAATAGTACTTAAGGAAATGGTGGTGTGAAGCATGCCTTTTTAGTATAAGTGCAATGTTATTTTTTTTCAGCCTTTTCTGCATAGAAATTTAACATTGCAGTTTGTTAGAGCTTTTTCCCCCAAGTTGACCAGCTTCTAATGCCCAATTACTGATAAAACAATTATACAATTATGATTAAAAGTTATTTGAAACATTACCTTCCTTAGGAGACAGAGTGACAGATATGGAGTCCTTCCAGATCTCATGAACTGGTCTTCTAGTGTACACAGTGCTCCAAGCAGTCATATTTACATGAACAGCCTTAGCATCAGACTGTAAGTTTGCAAGAACTAGAATTAGATTGAGGTCTTTGCCAACTTCTAAAGTACCAGCCACCTTGAACTTCCCTGAGATGTCAGGCTTTTGATCAATTTCTTGTTGTGTCGGTGCTGTAGGATCAAATTTATCCTCAAGTCCCAGCTTCTTACGGGCTTTTTTAAAAACATCTCTTTCTTTTGTAGAGCCTGTCAGAGAGAATCATGAAAATTATCCTCAAAAGTTAACATGCATCTCTTATTTTCCATGACTGCTAAAGACAAGCCAGCAGAACGTAGTGTCTGTACTTACAGATGAACAGAGCCTCTGTTTTCCACAGCCACACCTAATTTTCTGGATCTGCAGTCAGTAATGTCACTGCCCCTCTAATAGCATTTTTTGTAACACAAAATCTTAAGTCCAAAGTTTCTCACTCTTCCCATTTCTATCCCTTTTTATGGTTGTAATGTTTAGAAATGTAAATTCTTATTTGCTAATACTGAAAAGGCCCCTAATATAAGGGAAGGCTGATGGCACCGTGTGGTGGGTTGACTCTAGCTAGCAGCCTTTCCACCCAGCCTCTCACTCACTCCCCAGTCCCGCAGGATGGGGAGAAAACAGAAGGAAGGCAAGAAGACTTGTGGATCGAGATAATGACACTTTAACAGGGAAAGCAAAAACTGCATGAGCAAAGCAAAAAGAGGAATACATTCACTACTCCACATTGGCAGGCAGACATCCAGCCACTTCCTGGAAAGCAGGGCCTCAACACAGGTTAACGGTTGCCTGGGAATACAAATGCTGTAACCATGAATGCCCTTCCTGTTCCCTCCGCCTTTTGCTGAGCTTTTATTGCTGGGCACTAGGTCATATGGCATGGAATATGCCTTTGGGCAGTTTGGGTCAGCTGTTCTGGCTGGGTCTCCTCCCAGCCTCTCGCCCACCTGCAGCCCCTGTGGCAGGGAGGGAGGGGGAGAGAGAGAGAAAGCCTTGACACTCTGCAAGTACTGTAGCCAAAACGTTGTTGTGTTATCAGTGCTTTTAGCAGGGCAGCTATGAAGAAAGTTAACTCCATCACAGCCAGAGCCAGTACACAATGGAAGCTAGTTATTTGGGCTCTGTTTTATCATGCTCTTCACCCTTCTGATACATATTTCCAATAGCAGTGTTCATTCTTTGCACTTGCAAATTCAGTTCATGACTGTAATGTTTTTCTGCACTCTCAAACCCAAAGGTCTGACAAGTTTACATGCTGTTTGACCCTTTGAAAGAGTTGCTTATCCTGGGCCTAAATGCTGATTTAGCTTAGGTTTCTCTAATCAGCCTTTCATCCTGCTGTCAAATAACTGGGCTGTAGACTAGTTCTCAAAAAGCAGAGGCAGTCGGTGCACGTTAGCAATAGGCAGGCAGAACAGTGAATGCTTTACTCAGAGATATTTGGACTTGCCTTATTCAGGTCCCACAAAGCAGTTCTATATCAGAAAGGGCAAGGCAGTATTTTTTACTCTTTACCTTCTCTTCCCTTTTCTTGGTTTTGAATAAACCAAGTATAAATTTTGCTCCTACCTTACAGATGCCCAGAATTGCTCACTAAGAGACTCCTAGCCTACAGTTTATATACGTTTGGAATGAAGCAGCTATGTAACCAGAAGAACCAGTGTTTTTATTTACCTTCTTCATATTTATAATTATTGGTGACATCTACACGATCATCTCTACCAACTGCCTTTGTGCTCATGGATTGGCCAATTACAGTAGACTGAGAGAATATTAATGTTTTCTTTCCAGTTGCGGGGTCATAATTCCAGTACATACAGTCTGCATTCACTTCTGCAAATACAAATGGGCAGTCGTAGTCCAGATCTACATCTCCTTCTTTGATGGCGTTCCGTGAGGCAGGACCACACTGATAAATTCCTATGGCATCAAGAAAAAATAATTTAGACCTAATCAACTCTTTGACAGTAAGCAGATTACTAGACAGATATTTATCAATGACTCCTGAATTGCACAGTGCTGTTGTCCCATTCTAGCCCTTTCATCCACATAGACCCTCATATCAGGCCAATCATCAATGTTTATTCTGAAGGTACACTTGATTTATTTTATATTATCCTTTGATTTTCAATAGCTCTGGATACCTACATTGGGAATATAGGAATTGCTGTGAAAGACTGCTCCTAGAAGTCTAGTCTGGTTCTTGGCATCCACATGATCTGAGGCTTTTCTAATGAGATAGATAAAGTAGTCTCTTCTGCCACGCTATTTCTGAGCACAATGAGAAATTGCTTTTACAATCGTTTTACATTTTTTTTTCTTCTCTCTGAAAGTGACTGACTTTATAATTTTTCAACATTATTCCTGAAATAAAATCTGTGTACCTCCACTTTCTTCTTGGGGAGTTGCATCCAGAACTTGCCATCCACTGTATGAGGGTCCCAAGTCACTGCGGGAAAACCAGCTTTCATTCCAGACATGGAAATTCCTATGTGCAAGAATGAACAAAGTAAGCTGCTAGTATGTGTTTCTAAATTCCTGTTCACATCCATTAATCAGCCATCTTAGTTAAATGTATTAAATGCCTCAATTTGCATAGGTTCTTATCTGAGACTGACCGCCTCCACTCTGGTCGTGACTATGTAACTAGACAGGAGCTGAAATTTGCATTGTGGAACAGACATAAATGTTCAAGGGCAGAAAGCAAATTTGTAAAACTATACAAAATGTCTTGAGCCTGTTTTTCTGCAAAAGTTCTGAGCACATGCACTTCCTTCGTTTTAGCTGTTATTCTTATAGCACAATGCTACAGTTATACGTATCACTTACAGTTAGAATGGGTCCAGAACAAGCAGGGCAGTAAGCAAAGCAAAAAGTGAGGGACTGCACCTGTTATTTGCTGAATGCAAGCTTGTTTGAATTGCATTTGATGCTTAATAGTGGCAATAATTAAATTACATTCACTGCAAATGATGTCACTGCAAAAAAAAAAAGCCAGGGAAGCTGGTTCTGTTGGACTTTTACAGTTTAACATGAATTGTTTTTGAAGGATAGTTCCAAACTAAGTCAAGTCCCGCTGTTTGATATTTCCAGTGTAATATCACAAATTTTCAGTCATCTGTGGCATCATAACTGTAACTTTGCCTGCCCTGGCTTCAATTAGCTGTTGTAACTCATGTCACAATTCTCTGTTTAACTGAGAAAGAGTGAAAACACCAAGTTTTGTAGTACTATTTTGGAGTATTTTTTTATTGGTCCTGTGTGTGTCTAGTTGTTTTTAAGGCAATTTTTAAGAAGATAACAAAGCATTTGTCATTAGAATCTGTACTCTGCACCTGAAGACTCTATAGGCATTGATAGGTCCTACTATTAAATATCGTAGAGCCTTACCATATGCTATCAGCTGTCCTGTGCAAATGATTTCCAGAAGCATCGTAAAACTCATCCACACGCAGATTTCCATCTGCATCGTGGGCAGAGCTGAAGTTTGTAATTGTACGAGTGGGAATCCCCAGACATCTAAGCACTAAAGAGCGAATAGAAAAACATAGTCAGAAAGCAGTATTTCTGGAATATGAAGTTTCACATAACATACTAACGTCTTGAAAGACTTTCATGTAGGGAGTATTATTAGTGCTTCTTTTAACAGAGCTGTGCAGTGTCAATGTGCGTGACATAAAACATACCTGTAGTCAATACTGCTGCAAAAACCCAACATTGTCCATATCTAACAGGTCTGAATCCTGATTTCTTCCAGTTTTGCAGGATTTCACCACTTCCAGTCCAGCTGCTTGGACTTTTCCCACCCTCATAATTTCCACTCCAGTTTCCCAGCAGCACCCCTTGGTCATCATTGGCATTGACCTGTAAAAATATTCACTAAATTTATGATGAGATAAATTAAGAGTTTACAACAGATGTAGTAGCAGTAGGGGACTGGGTAGGGGAAAAGCCTTGAATGACATTTTAGTGGACAAAAGTCACTGCTTCATGTAGCTGGCCTTCAGGAAGAAGCCTTATCTTTTCAGGGAAATGAAATATGTGTCCTCTCAAGAAATGGAGAGTATTTAATCACTGTTTCTCCCACCCAAATACAGTAGCACCAGGCAAGAAGGCAAACACCAGTTTTCAGTGAACCTTCCTGACATGAGGTGGCAGCTTTACCACTGTATGATTGAATGGCATCATCGAAGCATATCATGCAGCTGAGCTTTCAGAATGTGCCTGGATCATGATGTAGTGAGCCCTCAGCAAATTTACATTAAATTAGGGGAAGTAGCTGACACAACAAATGGCGCGCCGTCACCTTGAAAATCTCGGGTACTGTGTCAATAGAAACCTCATGAAGTTCAGGAAGAAAAGGTGTGAATTTCAGAACTTGGGGTAGAATAACCCCACGCACTGGTACAGGCTGGGAAGCAGCTGGCTGAGTGGCAGCCCATCTGAAAGGGGCCTGGGAGTTACAGCAAATGCCAGATTGAATTTGAGCCAACAGTGCTCTCTCATCATAAAGGGAAAGCGCACGCTAGGCTACATTGGAAAAAGTGTGACCTGGAGATTGAGGGAAGCTGTTAATCCCCTTTAATTATCCCTAGCAAGGCTGTGCCAGGAATCCTGTCTCTGGTTTCGGGTCCTTCAGCTCAAGGGGATGTTGAGGCACTGAAGAGGGCCCAGGAGGGCTACCAAGACGGTCAGGGGCCCTGGAGCACACAGTCTACAAGGTGAAGTTGAGAGCACTGGGCTAATTCAGTCTGGTTAAGAAGGGGATAAGGGGAATGTAATAGCAGCTTACAACTACTTGAATGGAACACACCAACTTGTCAGAGTCCAACTTTTCTCTGTTCTGGCAGGTTATATAAC
>VYZW01048939.1:0-14709 GCA_013401315.1 Balaeniceps rex | reverse complement strand
TCCCTTGAAACATTCAAGGTCAGGCTGGACGGGGCTCTGAGCAACCTGACCTAATTAAAGATGTCCCTGCTCACTGCAGGGGGGCTGGACTAGGTGACCTCTAAGGGTCCCTTCCAACCCAAAGCATTCTATGATTCTATGATTCTATGATTCATTTTGGCTTTGATCTTTAGAGTTGTCAATAGTTCTTGGCTTCTGAGATTGAGATGGCCAAGCATGAGAGCTCTTTGACAAGGGAAGCTGGAACCGAAGGGTGTATCTTCTCTATTTACCAATCACTATTATATATGGCTAGTGTTAATATGCACTTTTCATATCAATCAAGACCAGTCTGGTCCAGCAGATTAATTCCTCTTCTCATTGTCAGTATCAGCCTGTTCTGCCTTGCCAGATGTGTGTTATCTATGATTCATTCTGACTTCTCCAAATGGGTGTTATCTGTGTGCATAATGCATACTTTTAAATCATATTCATATAAACAGAATTCTTCTGTAAATATGAAATGCATTTTGAGAAATCCAGATTAAAGAAAACAATAAATGTTTTCATACAAGAAAAGAACTGAAAATGTATATGAGTACATTTTGTGGATTAGATAAATTAAAGGCAGATTATAGAGTGGATTATTTTGCTACTCAAATTTCAGGTTTCAATACAGAGTGAGAAATGTGTGTGTTTATTATATATAATATATATATTTGGTGTGTATGTACATTTATTTTTGGTTTGGTGCTATTTAATCTTTTTTATTCTGATTAAGTCAATGTATGAAATAAATAAAAATTTTTTAATAAACATTATGTTGAGAACATTTTTAAATTTTCAAAGCAAAAAAATACATTTTTGAAAAGCCATTAAATACTTTGCATTATTTTCACATTCTATCACTCAATGTGCCATTTTTTCCAGTTTAAAATAGTTGCTAACTTTTTTCTGAATTTGCAAATTGGTTTGTGCATCATTTTGCACTCCACTCTCACAGAAAATATGCATTACATAAAATTAACAATAATAATTGTTGAGTCTAATTGGAACACGTTTCTCCTGGTTTTATGTCCTGTGACATCTTTCCCTCTTATGCCTCTTTAAACAGAACATGCTAAAGTCCCATCTTGTCTTGCTTTCTCCTCTTCCCCTGCAAGCTTTTCAATTCTATAAGCAAAATCAGTTCAATCCCTCTGATGAATGCTTAGTAAATCAGTAAACAATCCTTACAGTGTTCTACAGACACTATGTAGTCTGGGACATTTTTATACTGTCAAAACCAGCAAAACTGAAATTATATAAAGACTGGAAAATGCTTAGAAGTAAATGGGGCACTCATACAACAGGCATTTGTCAGTACCAGCGAATTATTGTTAAACTAGAATGCAGCTAAAAAAACTGGAAAAGTTAGCTGGGATTTCATATTGAGTTATATAATTTTAAAAAAGAGGAAAAAAAGAGGTTTGTTTATATTATAAGATTACACAGTTACAAATTTAAAGGAGAAAATTATCAAATTCTGTAATGACTGTACTGGATCTGCTTGAGCTCCTGTACCTATCAGGCATTTATATCTACCATTCAAAAATGCTTTTTTAAAATGTTCTTTGCACTAATATTCACATATATTTATTTATATCACATTTGTAAACACTAGAGGCAGAAGTGTCCTGATGAACTCCTTTTGTGGAAAAGTCATTAGCCAAAAATTAAGAACCATACTCTGTCTGCTTAAAAAATTACATGAACTTTAGAGCTGACATTGACATCTAGTTGTCATTAAAAGATGCCTTGAATGTTTGCTCTATAGAAGGGGATAGAGAGCAGTGGTGTTGAAAAAAAAATCTTTGACAATAAAAGTGAAATTATTAAGTCTTAGAAGTTATGACTTTAATAAGTGATTTTGGGGAAATTATCATATGCAGATGAGTCATATTTTCTCCCCAAGGCCAGATATCCTATCTTGATTTTGAAACCTATAACTAATATATTTTTTCTCCTTGTCTCTGTGTATGACCTAGAATAATTATTTTTAACTAATGAATGAATCACAAGTCTTTGGGTTAAATGGGAAAAGAAGCCAAGTGTCAATGTAGTGTCCTTTTTTACTTGGAGAGAAATGTCCTTCTGATCTCACAGCACCAAGTGCTAAATTGATAAAGAAATAAACTTATTTGTTTCCTGGGGTAATAAAAATTCCTGGTCTCATTTAATATCTAAAGAGATGACACAAATGAGGCAGCAAAAAGTAGACCAATTCTCACAGTATTTGGCATTTAAATGGGACGGCTAATTTCATTAATTTCTTTTCCCTCAAGATTCTTAAATAGCTTTCTTTTAAAGAAGTAAAGGCAAGAGTGTTTAAGATCACCTGTTTGGGTTTTTTTTAGTTCCTTATCAAAATATAGAGTCTGCATTCTACAAATGTCAACGTATGTTGAAACTAACATTTAAAATATTAGGTTAATACCGGCCTTGGCAAAAATATATTTTTTATTTAATATCAAATATTTTGGTGACATATTACAACAAATACTGTGTAAATGACTGAAATATATTTATAATTAGTAAGATTTCATTTTCATTTTTAAATACTGACAAAAAAAATTTTCTTTGTTTCTTTCCCCTTGACCCACAGACTCTTTCTTCTCCAAAACTTAATAATTTCAGAAATAATAAAAACATCAATAAAAATACCAAATAGAAACTAGGAAAAAGAAGAGTTTGCAGAAGTAAGAATTAGGATTTAATGCTTGGAAAAATTTATGAGAGACAGCAAGGGAGCACAAGACGAAAGCTGCTGTAGCTAGCATTTCATGGGAAGAATTTTTTAAATATAATAGCTGGAATAATATCCTATATCTAACACTGTTCCACTGCTAGACATATATAGTAGCATAGTCAATAACAGTAATAACAAAAAAGGGGTTATCTGTGTTTAGAAAAAAAAAATCAGACATTTGACTAATATTATGCAATAATTAGGAAGTATTTTATTTTCCTAATGTAACTCTGGAGAATCTAAAAAACAGTTATGGAGTATAGATATTTTTATGTTGTAAGTTCACTCAAATTGGCATCCAAGACTTTTAGAAAAACTGGACAAAAAGCAAGAGAATGTATGGTGTTTTTTCCAAACATCTTCTAACACTGGAAAAGTTCCAGAATACTGACAGAAAGTTAGTCTTATGACAGCATTTAAAAAGGTAAACAAGATGACCTGGATAAATGTAGACCTAATATACAACTTGGTTAAAATAACAAAAAAAGAGAAACAGAGTTGTTAGTACAATTCATGAAAATCAAAACGAGACTAAGGAAAGCAGATCTACTGAGGTAATTTGCTACTCTTTTAAAGTAACATATCTGGTTGCTAAGTTTAGTAAAGTTGACATAATATATTTAGACTACTGCCACACATTCTACTACATATTGTAATATATTTCCATTAAGAGACTAAAATAATGCAAAATCACATAGTAAACATTAGATAGATTTAAAACTGTGAAGTCTGAAAATACAGCTGAAAACAGAGCATTGCAATTGAATTAATTATAATTTTAATTTAATTCCTCTGGAATTAGTTTTTGGCCTCTTGAGGCTTTTGTTTTTGTGTATTTTCAAACTCCTGAAAGAACATCATTGACAAGGTCTGTAGATGACCCAGTCATTAAGAAAAACAATAAATAACATGAAAATAATTGGCTGATTTGATAAGTATTATTTTGAAGCAATCTAATGAAAAGATACTTTAATAAAAGCAGAATTTAGGTCATACTTTCCTTATGGAGGGGCTTTATCTTCAGGATCAATGAAATTACTTCCTTCTCAGTGTGATATTGTCACCTTAAAGTGGTTTTACAGGAGAAAAGGATTCAGCTGTCTATGTGGGTTCATGTAGGTTCATAGTGTCACTTTACATCCTGTGGTAACCCACCTGAATTTCAAGTGTAGCTGCAGAAGAGACTCCCATTAACTGTGTCTTATCTACCAATCCATCACAGATGTCTTGTATTTGTCATGGTCTCAAGCAGCATTACATATTTCAGTTGATGTAGCTAGTTCCTTCTCAGCCTCTTAAGGCAACATTAATTGCATTGACCGGGTTTGAATGGAATATAATGGGTGCTTAAACACCTGGACAATGCACATAATGCTGCAAGTAAAACAGTAGTCAACACATATGTTCTAATACCTTAAGTCAGGCTGAGGAAACATAGGGTGACAAGTAGTCCAACTGAACTGAGTGGTGTTACTCAAAGAGTGTCTTGAGTAAGGTTTCAAGATTTCCTCCTTGTAAAGGAAAATCTAAGTATTATTCCTCCTTTGCGGGACAGAACATAAACTGAAAATAAGCATTCTGGTAAACTGATAGGGTTACCTCTACTAATCTTTGATGGGCCAGAGTTATCAGAAGTGACTGTCAAAACACGGGTTACTTAATGTCAGAAGGACAGAATCTTTAATAAGCTTAAGAAGCCAGGGGCAAAACATTTTCACCCAAGAAAAGGCTAAGCTAGATCATGATCACTGCTGGCAGGTGTGAAATTCAAATTACACCTTTTTCAAAACGTTAGTTATAAAGGCATGAAATTGCATTCTTGTTTTGTAATTGGCTGGGTGCTGTACAGGAAGAGTCTAATTCATCACACAATATTTTTCTTGCATAACTGCCCTTTTATAGATTGTTCCAAATTTATCCAGTTGCAACTTGAACAGGCAGCTAGAAACATAATTGAGAAAATAATGACTAATTTATGACAGGTTCTGATTTTTTCTTTGCCTTTGCTCTTGCAAATTATGGTAGGAGTACACAGACACTGATTTTACCATCTGTCATTGTGCTAGAACACTACAGTTTCTATTCAGTGGAGAAAAACATGAATGCTGTTTTAATTTTCTTTTGAAAAGAAATTACTTATTGTTGCTTGGAAATTAGAAATAGTCAAGTGGCTAATACACAGAATAGGAATCAGGGAGTTATAGGGTCTGCCATAGGTAAATTTTCTTTTGTTCCTTGGTTCAAACTGGCCAAAAAATGATAGGAAAAGGATGTGCCTTCTCTTGAATATGCTTATTTTATTGTTATTAAGAGGTGTTAGAAGGGAATTCCTCCTGCCCTGCTGCTGGACCCCATCCCAGCATACCCAGCATCTCTGTCCCAGGCTGAGAGAACTGGCTGCTGCTTTCCTGTTTGCACATTCAACCGGTAGCAAAGCTGAGCATATCTCACAGAGACACACACAAGCAGACACACACACACACATACATATCTATATAGTTAATCTCTATATCTATAAACTTAATATATATAACAACTGGGTTTTGAATAGACTTTCTATAGTTGGGTTGAAACATTTCGTAACAGATGGCAGATAAGGATTCTAATACTGCAGTAGTAAATGGATTCTGGTTAATGTAATTTGAGTAGTTTATGGAACGCAGTTTTGAATATCTAAACTAGTTTCTCCAGCACTGTTATTTACTCTTACTTAGCAAATCAGTCAATAACTAAGTATCAGTCATTTGTGACACAATTCTCATTTAAACAGAGGAAGAACTATGAAGTGAAAATCTTTGTGTTCTGTTATCTCCTAATCCCTTTTACTATTCATAAAATATTTCCAGTAGAATCAGTGTCTAAATCTTGGACTACCTTTAAAAAAATATAATAAATTTTATTTCTCAATTGAACAGCAGGAATTAGGACTGTCTCATTTGTTCAATTAAAAAAAACATTCATTTAAGAAATTAAGTAGTTTGAACTGAACATTTACTTTGAATTCCCTATTTTAATTAATTAGCTCTACATTAGCAGTTCTCACATACTGTAAAATTTGTACACCTCTACATGATAGAACTTAGATACCAATAAAAATATGATTACAAATTTATCTTTTCAAGGTGTGTTCAAAGAAGAAATATGGCATAATTTTAAGCTAGCTAGGTCCTCAAAAATCATTAAGGTTTGTGAAAATTATGGTGGTTTAGATCTATCCATGTGAGATAAGCTTTTAAACTGCAACTTGCTGTATCTTCACACAGTAATTGAAACACTGCTAGAGATGCCAAAAAAGATGGTTAAAAAGGTTTTCAAACCTTGCCAAAGTTTGTGTTCTTTTTCCAGCAACTTAGATCAGAAAATTTATTCATTTTGATCTTTTTTAAACTATGGCTTTCTGTTTTGCTTTATGATTTCTTTCCACTTCTGAAAGGATTCTATAAGTATTTAGCTATTGGACTTGTTGCATTTTAAATGAGTTGATGAGTTTGATTTAATTATTTTTTCTTTAAGTAAAAAGACACACATAAATGTTCAGAAGAACATTCTTGTTATCAGGAGTCTGCCTTTTATCCTCACATTTGTAATTGTTAACTCATTTCAGAACAAATATATAATCCACAACTTCTTAAGGTGAAGAACATGTTACAGAGATTGATGAGACTGTGAAATAGTGATTGGCTTTTGGATATCAGAAATTAACATTGAGCCTAAACCTTCATTGATCAAGGATCTCAGTCTGTTTGGGGACATGTGTTACAAGAAAACTCTAGAAATCATCTCATTGCCAGCAAGCACACAGACTGGCACTTTTCAGGTTGAAATGATTCTTACCAAGTGCTTCTACCTGTACTTTGTGTGTATTGTTTTAATCCATCAAGCACCACAGCATTATCACAAAAAGTATATTCCTACTCATGAATAAGTATGGTGGGTTGACTTTGGCCAGCTGCTAGACACCTGCCCAGATGCTCTCTCATTCCCCTCCTCAACAGACAAAGGAAGAAAATAAGATAAGAAAAGCTTTTGGGTTGAGATAAAGACACTGAGATTGCTTACCAAATACCGAGATGGACAAAACAGACTTGACTTGCGGAAAATGAATTTAATTTATTGCTAATGAAAATAGATTTGGGTAGTGAGAAAAAATCACAAAAACTAAGATACCTTCCTGCACTCCTCAACCCCCTTTTTTTCCCAGGCTTAGCTTCACTCCTTCATACCCAACTCATCTGTCCACCACCCTGAGCAGCACAGGGAGATGGGGAATGGGGGTTTATGGTCAGTTCATATCACTTCCTCTCTGCCACTCCTTCCTCCTCACACTTTTCCCCTTCTCCAGTGTGGGTCGTCTACACAGGCTGCAGTCCTTCAGGATACTACTGCACCAGGATGTGACCTCTCCCAGTTGCTGTCTTTATCTTGACCCACAAGCTTTTTCATCTTCTTTTCTCCTTGTCCTGTTGAGGAGGGGGACTGAGAGAGTAGCAGGTTGTGTGTCTGGCAACCAGCCAAGGTCAACCCACTACTGAGGACAGTATTTTATATTCCTTTATGTTAAAATGTATCTTGTTTTCAGCAAGTGATTCACAAAATTGAAATAATTTCTAGTAAAATAGCTGTCCTTCAACACAGCTGTTTTTAAAATGAAAACTAATGGAAAAACAAGCAAATAATATTCACTGGTGATTGTTCTGTATGAAGGTTAATTTCCAGAAACTCAGCCTCAGAGCTGGTGGCTATGATTTACACCCTCAGACAGAACAGCAATAAAGCTTCTTCCATGATGACAGTTGTAGATTCTCTAAGACTTAGAACGTCTTTGGCAGAAGGAACCTGTTGAAAAACTTTTTTTAAATGAATTAATGATACTAGCTTTGTTCAAAAGAGCATATATCTAAATATATATTTTTATTTGCCTATCAATTAGTTTCATGTGTACTGCTTTCATCCACTTCAACAGGATTTTCACTCATACAGCTAAGGAGATTATAGAACCCAAATTCCTAACAGTAGTGCATATGCGAGAGCCAAGCATTTTCCTCCATTATTTGAGATAAGCTTTTGACTAATGAAGTGGCTGAATTAACAACATAGGAAGTTAGTTACTACTAATCAATGCAATGACAAACACAAATTTTATTTCTTCTTTGATTATTGACTGTAAAGCCTCCAATGTTTGGGACAGCTAAACATCATATTTTTGTATGTAAAATGATAGTAACTAAAGGTCTTGACTTACAAACCTAAATAAGTTGTGCAATGTAAAATCTTGATTACTTCATTTTGCGTGTTTAGATCTGCTTCAAGTTCAGACTGTTATACTGAAGAGAAAAAGGAGTTATTTAATTACATGATGTAGCTGAATATCCAAAATAATAATAAAAAGTGCTGGTTTAATATTTGCCTACATTTTGTCAACAAGTTTCCAATTTTGTCATCTTTTGTGGAGTGAGGCGAATAGTATTTATTTAATTTAGAATACAGAGAAGCATTTATTTTATAAAATGCAATTTTAAATTATAATAAACCAGTTATTGTTATTAAATTAGATTGCAACATGGAAAGTTAATATTTTGAGTACTAGCCAAATGAATGAGTGTTAATTGTTCTCAAAAGAAAAACAATCAGCACAGTATGACCAACACAGGCAGTTAAATTATTCTGTACTGAAGGTGCCCACACATGGTCGTGGATGAGGCTTGAAAAGTGATGATCTAGTTATTTGAAAAGGCTCAAGAATTATCTGTGTGGTTGTTACAATCCGATTTGGATGAGAGGAGGGCCCCCTTGCGTTCTAACTGACCTCAGACGAATCTGGGAGGCTAGGGGTGCCTAGACCAGCCTCTCATTTCAAGTTTGATCCCTTCAAGCAAGATTAAGACACAAATGAGGTCAGATGTCGTAAGTCCACCCATTTATTAAACCACTCGTGAAAAGAGAAACAGCGATAGGAAAGAAAGGAAGGAAGGAAAGTTGGAAGATAGAGCAAGAGTTTGGGATAGAAGAGCACAACTAGTCACCACCACGGATCTGGGGCGTCCTGGGGGTCCTTGCTTCAGGGGGGATCACCACTGGGGTCTGGGGCAGTGGTCTTTTATAGGCTGCGTGCCTGCGCAGAACTCCTCTTGTACCCATCCTTGCACAGGGCGACAGCACATACCCTGCGTCTCAGGGTTTTCCCCCCATGTCTGGGGTCTCATGAGCTGTCCGAGCGTACATTGCCGCTGCCAGTTGTTTACATTGAGCAGGATGTGTCTATGATCTTGCCGCCATCCTTGTGGTTGTGCAAGCGGGTGAACAGTTTCCTGCAAGAGTCTGCCAGCTTCATGTGGGCAAGCTTTAAGACAAATGTCTCACCATTCCATCCCTCACAGTGGTCAATGAAGAGATGTAGACATTACTGAAGATTTCCACAGATAATATGTCTTTTGCACAAAGTGGTCCAGTTCTGTCCACTGACAGTATAGGAAAAAACACTAGGGACCTCTACAAACCTCAAACACCTCTCTGTCTTTGAGCAAAGGTATCTAGTGACAGATAGTAATTTTCTTTTAAAAACAGATAATTTTCAGCAGCCTACTGGCTAGAAGGAAGAAGCAGAGCAGTATTAGACTAAAAAAGGAAGATCAGTAGTACCCAACTATTGATATTTACAAGGTAGATGTGAAACTCTGAGCTGGTCACTTTAAGATCTTTTTGTTAATAGAGAGAAAAAAAGATAGTTTTAAGATTTTTAATCTGACTAAAGTTAGATATTTATCTTAGGATCAAGAGAACTTCATTCTGTAAGTGCTTAATTTAAAAAAAAGAGGACTTGAGAATGGCTAACTCAGGTCTTGGCATCTGTTTGGCCAGATGAGTCTTAAGCAAAGCAACTGATCCATCTGGGGGAAAAAAAAAAAAGTTTTCTTCATAAAAAAAAAATCACAAAAACATTCTCAACAAGGCAAATATTCTTATTGAAATTTCTATCCATCCTAGATTTTTAAGTTTACCATGTTTTTTTTTGTTTTTCATACACAAATTTCATATGAAAACTGTGTCATTTCATTGATAGTTATTTACTAATTTAAGATCCAGATTGAATTAATGGTAACACCTATATTGCTTAAATATCAGAGTAAGTTAATGGAATCATTGTTTGGTATCTGCATATATGCAAAATCTATTACAATTGACTTAAGTACTTGTCCATGATCAAGGAACATGGTAGTTACTGTGAAAAAAACAGAGAACCACAGAAACAACAGAACGTGCCAGTTATCTCAGAGAATAATATAATAAATATGAAATGCAGCTGATTTTAATGTATTTCTTGCCTTCTTCGCCTTTTGATTTTTAATATAAATCCACCTGTGCTCATCTGTCTAACTACCTAGTCTTCATTTAATTGCTTAATCCTACTAAATTAAAGTAAGGTATTGACTTTAAATTATATATATATATAGTCATAGGTTTTCACCAGGCAGACATAGCTATATTCTCCTCATCTCATACTTTTCTGTTTTTCTGTTTTTTTCATCATGTCTGTCTTCAAGGTCATGCAGTACATTGTGATTCAAACCCACTTCATTTTCTGACTCTTTTATGTCTTGGATTTCATCACTTTAACCTTTCCTTAGCATGTCAGCACTTATTATTAGTCTTAGATGACTTGTCTGTCTTTATGTCTAAAGAACGTTATTTTGGTATTAGAAATATTAACTTCTCGGGCACTGAAAAAAACCCATTTATCTCACCTTTTCATTAACTGGATTTTAAACAGATGTTTTTTAAAGTGGCATCAAGAATATTTTGGATAATGCTAGCACCATATTAAAGTGTGATATCAAAGTAATTTTGAAGAAAACTATAGAAGTGTTTGAAAGTAGGGTTCATATTTTATTGTGGAAGAAAAGGGGAATTTCATTCTTGCATAATCAAGCAAATGCAAACCAAAAAGAGATCAGCACTAAACAAGCTCTCTGTATAGAGTATATATAGAGTATATAGGTTGTAAATTTTACTGTATCATTAACATGAATATCACACAAAGAAAGAACACAGAAGCATGCTGAAGCGAGTAGTGAAAATGGACTTTATTTTTTTAAGGGTTATTCTGTTTATGGTTGTTATTTGTATCTAAAGATAAATGAAAAGATCATTCTCTACCACATTTATAGGAGAAATGCCAAAACATATTTAAAAAAACCCAATGCTGTTAATGAGTCTTTTCTAACTAGCCTCATACTGAAATTAAAAACTTAAATTGCATGATATACGTTCATATAGACTGCATAGAAAGTGCTTTTTGCATATTCTTATCTGAGTTACAACTGTAAGTATTATTTGACTGTTACGTGGCAGATACTTAAATTAGGTTTTTGAAGACATGACTTTAATGGTAAAGTTCAGAAATTTCTCGTGAGGGAATAAGTATAACTGTCTAGGCATGGAGAGACTTCTTTCCTGTTAGAGAACCAGTTCCTGGGCAAGTTGGTAAAAATCACAGGATTTGTGACACCTACATTTATATCCTCTGCATTAGATCACAGTCCTCATTTTGTACAAAGTTCCCTCTGACAATGCTATCCAAAATTAAGCAGTAGTCTAACTTCACTTCAAATTTATTTAGGAAAAAAATGCAAGCAATGTTCATATGGTTAAGTAGGCGGTTTTCAAAATTTTTCAAGTTGTGCTATGTTGGCAATGAAAATCTTTTCCCCAAGAAATGAAATTTATATACTTCTTTAACAAGACATAACAGTTTTGACAAACTATAGTACAAAATCCAAACACCTATAAGCTCTTAGGCATTCATTTTCCAGTCAAGATAATTAGGGCTGTCAAATAGTCTGGTGGCAAGGGACTCATGTCTAGAGGATTCCTTGTGTCTATGTTTCAGTCTTTTGTCTTTAGCTGTCAATATACTGGACTCATCAATGTCAGCGTCAGAATCTACACCAGTATTTGCGGCAGACTAAACACCTGTAGTTTAACATGCTTGTACTATAGACTGTCAATCTTTCACAGTCTTGCAGTTTTGAGATTGCTCCTAAGGTTGTAAAACTAAAAACATGCTGAAAAGGCGTCCTGAATATATATCATACTCAAAGGAAAACATTTTATTATATACCATGTTACACAGGTTGTTTATTTTTTACAAATTTCAGATACTGCTTGTACTTACCGTATCTGCACCATCTTTTTGCTATTAAAGTAATTCACCGGAACAAAAAAAAAAGGAAAAAAAGCCTGTCTTGAATTTTGTAAGACTTTTGACATAGCATTAAAACTTAGTACTGAAGGATGCTGAAGAAAGGTCATTCAGATAAAATAATGTGTAAAAAAAATGACAGAATGTTTGTTGTAACATAATATAATTTGGAGGTATGTCAGGAAGAACTCTACAGAGCATTATTTGCCTTGGTCAGCCTGTCATTCATATTAATATAAAAGTAAGCTTCCAACAAGGTCAAATTGACTAGATTGATCATCCTATAAATTTAAATTGCTCTATAAGTTGTTACACAAAATCACATTTGCTACATTTGGGGTTACAAGAAGTTACCTTGCTACAGTTAGGGTAGGCCATGAAATCTGTCAACAACTACTACTTCCCTGTAAAAGAATTTATGATTTCAGCTGTCTGTGCTAAAATTTAAGAAAAATATAAACAAATTTATTTGGAGTAGGTAATTTGGAATAATCATTTGGGATAATGAAGGAAGAAAGTTTATGCAAACTTTTAAATTTGTAGTTACAGAGCTGCAAATTAAAGGTTCTTCCCATTGAAATTAAAACTCTTCCTTTATTTTCTGCATAGCTGAAGTTTTACATGGACTTCTTTGTTACTTATATTTAGAAATTAAAGCCAAAGGCCCACAGTGCTATCACTATTCCACTTGTCTGGTGGGCTAGGGATTGCCCATTTGGAGGACACCTTCAGTAGCGTTGATGTAAATGTAACCTACAGTGTAAGAGAACTCAGTAGGATCATAAGATACGAACTTTGCTGAGACATAGCTTGGTACTACAATACTTAGAAATAAATTACAGTTGTAAGATATTGTTGTGGGAGAATTTGCACCAGTGCAGGTTTAATTTAGGTTCTCTGACCTTTGTGCCAGCTTTTTTCCTTTTATTTGTTTTTGAACAATGCTGTGAAGGCTAAATGAATTTCTTTTCACACTGTTCATGAACTTAACCTGAGAACCAATGATCTTCATCTTTTCCTTCTTCCTGTTTTAACTTTTAACTCTTTGTACATTTTTTAACCTATGATTTTTATCAACAGCAGCTTCTACTGGAAAATCATTTGTAATTTGTAATTTCAATGTTTAGATGAATCCATACCAGATAAATTTTACTGGAACCTCTTGATCAAAATAATTCAAAAAATTATTTAAATAATTTCATGTTAAAAAAAAAAAAAGGAAGGTGATGGATCATTTTCATTATAACCACAGCACTTGTGACATGCATAGTATTTTCATAGCATGAATGCATCATAAACAACTACGATCTTCACCCATCTTTTAATCTGTTGTTTTATAGAGGTATATGATATGAACAAAGTCTCCATTTTGAACTCAAATGTATCACCAAATTTGAGTGTCAGGGCCCTGAATACCCTAATAGGCCTTAATGACTCTCACCAGCCTCTCCTGGTGCCTCCACCCATAGCCTCAGTCTAGTACTCCAGGGAGCTCCATTGAGGCTCAGGCATTGGCCTCTGGTCCTTGTGTGAGCTATATTATAGTTGCAACTGTCTCTAGCCTTGTCTTCTCAGCTCTACTCTACAGTTAGCTTGTTTCTTAGCTGGATTCCTTGGATATATGTTGTACTTGTCTCCATACCTGTCTCCTCGATGGATTCTGGACTGCTGTTGTATCCATGTCTCCAGCTCTGTCTCTTTTTGCTTCTGCCTAGACAACCTAGATGGACCCTGGACTTGATCCATCCCCTCCATTTGTCTGGGTCTTTAAATGGATCCTGTTACTGGCCCCCAGGGAGCAGCCCTGCTCCTGTTGCTCCTTGTCTATGTGTAACCCTGTGAATTGTAACATATTCCCAAGAGCAATGCACTGACTCCCATATGGGAAAGATAAGAAAACTGACTGTAGACTTTAAAACCTTTAGGAGCTGTTTGTATAGATACTATACAAACATAAAGTGAAAAAAAAAAACACAAAACCAAACCTGTCACTACCATAACATATAAGTGAAAATGTATACAAAGAAATGCTGGAAGGTACTAGTGGAATTTGTGCATGAATAGATGTTTCTAGATTTTTCAGAGGATCTGTGCAAATTAAAATTTTAACCTATGTTCATCTAAAAAGACATTTCAAGAGAAGAACCAAAGAAAATGAACATACACAAGAGATGGTAGAAGAAATTAACTTCTCATCTGCACTGCTAGAAAGAAACAAGCAAAAAATATAAAAGCTACAATAAATGTTCTTACATGTTAGACATGTTTTTACATTTTATAGATCATGCCTACTTAGGAACAGGATGGTATACTAAGTACATCAGTTTAACATATTTGTAGTAAAGCAAAATTATGGTAATGATTAGATAATAAAAAATAGGTTCTGTCCTAGAGTAGTATATCTCTGGCCTTGAATTCCTAGTCATGCTGAGATACCTGCATGCTTTTCCAAGCTACTTTTGCAAATGCAGTATGACCCTTTCTTCTTGCAATCTAACATCTGCAGTTTTGGCAGAATTTACCCCTAGTAACTGGATGCCTTGGTGTTTTGCAGTGTTTTTAAAGTGTATGATTTCAGTATTAACTCTTTCATAATTCTATTCGGTTTATCAGTGTTAATATTTATGTATATTTTTCAAGCAATATTTGAATTATTCTACCGTTACCCATTAGATGTGTCTGTAATTCACAATTCATTTGAAGATTGTCGTGGTTTAGCCCCAGTCGGCAACTAAGTACCACG
>VYZW01048936.1:0-10978 GCA_013401315.1 Balaeniceps rex | reverse complement strand
CCCCCACGCACGCCTAATATGTGTGGTGTTTTCAGAGCAGAAAAGGGGAGGTTTAAGGTTTTCGTTTTCCCTGGGGTGTGAAATGCACCGGGGAGGTAGGAGCTGCCGGATTCAGCCCTTTGGTCTTTCCTGAAACTATTCTCTGGAAAATTGTCCTCTCCTCCTCTGCAGCAGATAAACCTTGCTCACAAACTCCTTCCCGGGGCGCTCTGCCCAGGGACTGAGGGGGGAGATGATCGGCGGCACCATTTCCATGCCAGGTTTGTAACCCTTCCCCTGCTGTCCCCACCGGGCAGTGCGGGAGCTCGGCGGGCGAGCAGCGCCGTGCCCCCCGCCTTTCCTGGCTTTAACTTAATTGCACAGAAGTGCAGGAGGAAACCGATGATGTCTTTAGGGAAAAACAGTGATGCTGCAGATTAGAGGGGACTTGTTAATCAATTGCACGTTTGAAAGGGCTTTCCTTCCCTTTGTTGCTTTCGCTAATCCATTTACCTCTCCCCGGGAGGTGACAGATGCCTATATTTCCTGTTATTCAGCTCCGGGGTCCTGGGTCTTGCCATTTGTTGCATTACCGTGAAGGGAGAGGGTCAGCAGAAAGCTAGAGGTCTGGGGGTTTTCCGGGGGGAGAGCGGGAGGCGAGAGGGTGTTACAGCTCGCGGATCTGGGGTCAGTTCCCGCCGCGTTTATTTTTCCTAGTGCCTTTATTGCTCCCTTTGAAGGGGGGCCCGCTAACAAATTGCGCGGCCTGCCCCGCCGCCCTGCCCCGCCGCCCTGCCCCTCCTGCGGGGTCCCGGGCTCCGGGTATCTCCCGGCCGGGCGGGGGGAGGCTGGGGGGGGGCTGTGGCCGAAGGCAGCGCCTCCTCCCGGGGCCGTGGGGAGGATGACGGCCGTCCTCCGTGGGATGTGAGAGGAGATGCCGGGCTTGCTGTCCCCGTCCCCACTTTCTTCCCCGAGCGGCTGCATCTGATTCTTTG
Source organism: Balaeniceps rex (assembly GCA_013401315.1). Classification (NCBI taxonomy): domain Eukaryota; kingdom Metazoa; phylum Chordata; class Aves; order Pelecaniformes; family Balaenicipitidae; genus Balaeniceps; species Balaeniceps rex. Next base: position 10,004 of record VYZW01048936.1, on the reverse strand, counting down.
GACTCGGCGGGAGGGAGGCGTGCAGGGTGTCCGGGGAGCTTCTGTCCTTCCTTCCCTGGCAACTCTTCCCCTGCAGCCCGTAAACACCGACGCTTGTGCATCTGCCGCTGCCAGCCTCTTTCTACCCCCCTCCCGGGGGAGCTCGCCGGGGACGGGGCAAAATGGGCCAAAAAAGCGCTCCGGCGGCGCGGGTTGTGAGCGTGGCAACGCGTCTGCGTCTGCTTTTGTGGTCAATCGTCCTGCTCTCTCTGCCTGCATATGTCATCAGGAGACATTTCAGATTTGGTGAGAGCGTTCCAACCTTCTCGGAGGCAGCACAAAATCACAAACTACCATTAAAAGCGGATTTGGGGATTTTTTTTTTTTTTTTTNTTTTTTTTTATTGCTACCCCGTAAACGGGCTTGTGATAATCGTCTCAGCCACCTGTGGGAAGTGTGGGTTCGCTATACTTCGATAGGCATGAATCTTGAGACTCCATTTTCTTCACTGCATGTGCAGCACAGTGGTTGAGAGCCCATAATCACAGCAATAAATATTTGTGTACTTCTATTGTTAAGCGGTATTCTTCTGTCTAATTAGATTTGCTTAATGGTAAACAGAATCTTTGTTATTCTACATTTCTTTTAAACGTTTATTTTTGAAAATGTTGTTTCAGCCTTTTCAGCGGTCACTTTACAATATGACCAAGTAAGAGGCAATAGAAAATAGGACGGTGGTTTGTTGGAACTGGTGATGCACCATGTACTCGGCTTATAGACTTTTGCCCCCTTACCATTAAGTAGGAAAGAACGTTTAATCAACCTGAAGCTAATACTCACGTGACTTGTGAAGTATGCAGAACATTGTGTTTAAAAAAAAAAAGTTCTGCCAACAGAATGTCTGGGAATGAAAACATAATGGCATCTCTGTGCTATGATTTTGCAAGCCCTGAAGTTTGTAAACTTCTACCTAATTTTATAAAGAAACCCCCTAATTTCTTAGAGTGCAATGTTAGCGGAGAAATGAATACGCTACAAAAAGTTGTAAAATACTTGAATCTTTAAAGTTGCATGAGATTTAGCTATAACTCCCTTCTGACTTTAATAAATGAGGTTCAGCTCTGGAAACTGTACATAGGTCACCTGGTAAAAGTCGGCACAGCTTTGAATACAACAAGTCTTCACATAGCTTTTAATAAATGACATTGACCATAGCTTTTAATAAATGACATTGACTACATTAACTATTTTTAGGTCAAACCTTAATCAAACCTTTTCTAGCATTAATTAAATTGTTAAGTACTTTAGTAGTGAGGTTTATCCCTGGGTCAAGGGTTGCCACTGAATGTTTTTTTTTTGCCCTTCAGTGTCTTGATTATGTTAAGCATTTGTAATGGAATTGCAGTTTTCTCCTTAATCTCTTTTCTGCTGTAAACAGCATAGAAATGCAAGATGCAGGAAGAAAAGGACCAGTTGGCAGACCAGGCAAATTAATCCTGTTTAGTGAGCTTCCAGTTGTTTGCAGGAAAGCTGATCTTTTTTCTAAACTCACTGCACTTTGTGTAAGGTGTGAATAGCTTTCAGAACTGTCATTAGTATGGAAATATATTTGACCACTAATTAGAAAACTGACAGTCTTAGCCCACTAGCCAATGAAAATGAAATGTAAAAGGAAAGAATGGTAATAAATACCGAGTTTTGTTTGATAACTATGAGAATCTTCTATATAGAAGAATTGTAGAGTCCTCTTCGTGGCTTATCTTCAGAGTCTTAAATTCACATTTTATATTCAATGAAAACATCAGCTAGAAGCAGTCAGCATCTGAAGCCTTTAATCATACTTTTGATTGAGAGAATTTATTTTAAAGAGCTTCTTTGTATTTGAACATTGCAAGCAAAGAAAAAATATTAAGCAAACCTCCTTTGGTTTTTATACATAAATCTTTCTATAGATGTTCTAGGTTGCGTCGTGCAGTTGCTCAGAGGGAAGAAATGCTACTTACAGTATTCCATATAATTTATAGCATCTGTCACTATGTTCTCTGTGCAAAGGATGGCTTGCTATTTAAGTTTGTTTATTCATTGTGGGGCTGTTGCTTTGTAAAGGAAGTTGTCATTAGGCTCAGCATGTCTGGAAAGTATGCAAGTCCTCAAGTCTTCTAATCCAGTGACTACAAAGTAGTTAAAGCTTCAAAGAAAAGGAACGACAGGATTTTGCTGCACTGAAAGAAGACGCATTGTTTCTTAATCCTGCTTTTAATTGTTACTCATACTGCACACTGCTGCAGCATTGTTAGTAACCATTAGGGACAAACAACAATTTAACTTAAGTGATTATCTTTCCTCTTGGTTTTGGCTAAGCGTGTAAGTAGTTTGAAGTGGAATGTCCCTTACCAGCTTTTTGCATTTACTTTTTCCAAGCCTTTGCCATGCACCAATATTCATTTGCAAACATCCTGCTAGATAGTTTTTCTGATGTTCTCCACAGACTTGACTCACAACCAACCTTTCTCTCTTTACATCTGTTTGTCCTCCTCAGCTAGTTTGGAAAAGGATTTCCACTTTCTTTTCCAAGTGATGCCAGCTGGTGATCTGTTTGGAAATTAAAAAGGGCTGTATGTGACTTTTCTGGTGGCAGTAAAAGACGCTTTTCAAAAAGTCAGGGTGATTCCTTAGCTGTAGAGTATGACTTTGTCTTTGGTACGCTGTTACTGTGATGGCGGTAAGTAGATGTATTCCGCCTACCTTACGCTTAGCTAGCTCACAGGGTGGTAGCACTGGTCTTGAGTGTTTTGCAAAGCTTGTTGAAGCAGTGTGGGTATCCTATAGACAGTTCCATGCCTCTGAGCTGGTTTAAAATTAGCTTGTGTGTATCTGCGTGAGCTGTTGTGCACGTCGTATCGATAGTGTGCACTGCTTCACGAAAAAAAGGGGCTATGCTGCTGTCCGCTGATCAAATTAGTCTTCATTTATATTGATGCTTTCTGGTTTTGCTCTATAAACTGTCCCAATGCATGCCTGTCTGGGATGGTGAAGAAGTGTGGTATACCATAGCTGATGGAAGAGGAAGGATATCACAATATTACTGATTCAGTAGAAGGTATTTGAAGAATGAGTGTGGTCTTACGTACCTGTTTCTTCAGAGTCCAGACCAGGGATGATAGACATCCCGCAAAGGTTGTGTGGTTGTGAGGGTGCAGTTTCATGGTGACCTGAAGCTCTTTATTTAGTTAAATCAGCAAGCTGGCTCTGCTGGAAAGTAATCATAGGGAAAAAGGATTCTACCGGAGTGAAAGACTACATGGGCAGAGGTGAACAGACAATTAGCATGATGAAAAGACCTTTTCTTTTTCCACTATATTGATCTTGCTGAAGCAACAGGAAGATGTTTGGTGAAGGTACTGCTTGCGGTAGCAGCAAAGTGAAATCAATGGGGAACTGTTCCAGACCCCAGTTTGGCCAGTGTCCAGTTTTAAAGTGTGAATAGTCCAATCAGAAAATTAGATTGGGTCCCTGTAGATATTTCGTCACTGAGCTCTCCATCGATTTCACATGGGAGACATGTGTCTGAGTACCTTTTAGATTTGATACTTCCACTTCAGGTGATGAGAAACAACAAACACATGTTTGATATCCTTTCTTGAAAGAAAAATCCCCATATGTATATTGTCATACCTATGAAACCTCTACTGAACTTAGATTTCTGTCTTCTAATGCCTCTGTTTGGACACTTCCTTTTACATGAGCAGCATAAACATTTAATTCTGTAACTCCAGGTTATTGCCTCTTGTCCTCATCAACACTGCTCTAGGTTGTTCATTTAACAGTTCATCTGGTAAGTATTATTTCAAGATGAAGTGGCTTCTATAAGTGATTTTCCTTCCTTTTGGTAGTTTAATGCCTTAACATTATTTTTTCTGTGGTATTGTGTATGTAAGTAGAATGACTTGACTGGTTGTATAAAGAGAGGATAAGTTCTGTCAGAGTTCTCCTAAAATTGTGAAGTCTTACTTTTCCAAAGAACATACACAACTGTCCAGTTGAATCACAAATCAAACTATCAAAGGACTAATTCCTTATCAAGTAATAATGCATCCTCATAATCAATTATAGGGTAGATAGAGGACAAGATAACACATCAAAAGACAGGAAGTATTTTATCCCTTTTTCTTTAGGGAAAAGCGTATAAAACCTGTGGTTGTAAAAAATAAATTTGACTTCTACTAGTCAGAAACATTCTTTTCTTCTATATCATATGAACTGTAAACAAAAATAAGTTCATGGTATGTAAGTCTAAAAGAGGAATCACAGAACTCTACCCAATGCAAACTAATGAGACTGGCAGGCTCCTGCACAAGCAGAGGAGCTTTGTTTCCTCCCTGTTTACAATAGAACAGATAGATCTCATACCTCTGACTTGGATGTAAAGGAGACACAAAAGATTTTTTTGAAGAACAAAGTTCAGGGGCTGAGATAACCAGCACAGAAAAATCTTAGGAGCAGGCTAACTCAGAGCACAGCTCAGGCATTTGAACTATGTTTCAAGCAAAATCTTAAAACTACTCCTTGTGTACATTTCTGTTTGTAAGACATTAGTCTTTCACATCTAAGGCCCTTAACAAGCTGTAACTGTTCTACTTTTTCTTCTTGCACATGGCCAGGCATCATCCATATATAAAAGTACTGTTAAAAGAAGTTACCTCATTGCCGCTCCCCAGCTCCCCATCATTTCCCTCCTGCAGGATGTTACCACCTTCCAACTTTCCTATCAGAGCAGTGGGTAGACATTTCAGCAACCTGTTTCAGGCAACATCAACAAAATCCTGCAGTTCACTTGGTCTAAGCTAACCCAGTTGATCTTGAGTTTGATGGGTCAGAGGGCTCTCACATGAGCAGCTCTGTGAATAGGCCAGAAGAGGTTGTAACTTCTGCAGTGCTGTTACCAAGCTGGGATTTAGCAGGGAAGTCACCTGTTTCACTAGCTCACTTAGAGCTGGTAGCCTTTGGCAAGAGAGTTTTGCTGAGCAGGTGGGAGAATGATGGGAGTAGTAGCAGTAGTAGCATCTTTCAACAGCAGAATTAATGAATCTCCATTTTGCTCACAGTGTCGGTCTCTGTCACACACTTTCCTAGTTTCTTCCTTCATGCTTCATAGGAGCTTCCCATAAATACCTGCAAAACTAATTGTTATCCTTCCTTGTTGTGATGTCTCTAGAAATCTGTCATTTAAAGGTTAGGCTAATTGTGTGCTATCATGCTGGTCACTGTTGTCTGTTTCTCTGTATACTCTGTCTTAAATTTGTCTCATATTGCAAGCTGTTTAATACGGGTTAGTACATCATTGACTAACTCTGGATTTCCAGTGAGTTACAGGCATATAAAGAAGTAATGATCTGTTACTGGCACAGTAAGTCCATGTGAGACACTGGATGAAGCTCTATATGAAAGGGAGCATCCATAAAACTAGTTGTCTGTGGGATCACCAGTGCTGGCAGAAGGGGCTGCACACTGACAGGCAGGAGGTCTGAGTCACAGCAGTACCATCTTAGATCAGGTGAAGGTGTTGTGGGACCTCACTGGTTTGTTCTTTTGGATGTAGAACAAATGAAGGTCTGATACTAGAAGAATAAGACATCTCTGAAAGGAAAAAGCCAAGAAGGACAGTTCTAGAAACATTCATCAGATTTGTCTGGATTTGCATGAGAAATTACTCTTACGAGTGTATCAAAAGTTTTGCTGAATAGAGCAAGATCAGAAAATGAGAAAAAGAGGAAAAAAAAAAAAGAATGGTATTATTTGACAGCCCAGGAATATAACAGCTGAGTTACTTTCAAATAGGTTCTGTGAATCTCTTGTATGAACCAATAATAAACAAAACTGCTTGAAAGCTTAAGAGGCCCAGACGATGTATAAAGTTTTCTGCATACTTGATCATAGTAAAGATTTAGCAAGAAGTTATACAACGTAAAGAGGATGCTGAGATTTTGTAGTGTTTAAAATGAGAGAGAGTGTATTCTGGGAGATAAGTTAACAAATGGTTTTACTGTGGTTGTTTCCAGTTTACAAAAGTGACATGGCAGAATTATGTTATAGAAAAAACCCAACGATACTAGAGCTAATAACATGGCAGCAACGTTCCTCTGTAAACTTTATCTCTTCTTAAAAAAACAAAAGCATAAAAAGGCAAATGAAGGCTATGCCAACAGATTTTAGACAGATAACCCAAATACAAAATTGTATACTCTTTTATTTCAGGCAGTAACAATTCTGTTCTGATTCTAAATGTGTGTTGGTTTTCACATTTTGCTGATATATTAGAGATTCTTTATAGAAAGTTGCTTTGAGGTGTGCCTACCCTGAGGTGTAATTGTCAAGTAATGCAAAACTACCCAAACTGTCTATCAGAGAGCTGACTGGACAGAAACTAACCCTGCAAAATCCACCCAGTGCTGGCTGGGCTGCCTGAATTAGGTTACCTCCTGTCCCCAGGAGCACCAACACTGGTGCCGGGAACAGGCCAGACTGGGTGGCTGGAGGGGGAGCACATGGCAGTCCTAGCACAGAGTACTTTAACTTGCCATGGGACTATACTCTCAGAGATAGAAAATGTGATATGCAGAAGTATTAACATAATTGTGTGGGCTAGAGGTTTTGGAGACACACAATATCGTTACAACAGATGGCTGTCTAAGATTTGGATTCTGCAGAGCTGAGCTGAACCTGTGCAGTTTAAATAAGAAAAATCTCACCTGCCTCGAAAATCTAGTCTGCAAACAGGTGTTTAATTAGTTGTCAGGTAGTTATTCTCACCACAAATAATTTTTGTCTTTTCTCTTTGTGTTTGAGCAGTTGAATCTCCAGCAGTTGTTGCTTAAGCTGAATTTTAGGATTCCAGTGAGTTTTGTATTACATTGTACTAAGTAAGAACAAATGATCTTTTGAAATTAAATGTGTTAATAAAACAAGGGAGATTTTTTTTGTGCAATAAACAATGAAATGGACAAAAGGAGAGTTTTGAGAAGGTTCTAAAGATCTATCAAAGCTTTCAGTGTGCTATTTGAATATCTGAATACTTTAAGTTGAAAATAACAAGGATGTTGTAACATCTAGCCGTAATTACTTTTTTTCCTTTAAATTTCTTTTCAATCTTACAACTTTCTGTTGAGAAATACAAATCATGCTTCTTTAGAACAGACATGAAACATTTTTTTCATAAAGTTGAAAAGAAAAAAAGGGGAGGAGTCTATGACAGAGAAACCAGAGAATTATGTTCATATGAGAAATTTTTTTACTGGGGAATGGGAAATAAAAATCATTTGTGGTACACTAGGAACCCAATAGCTGAAGGGTGAGCTTAAACATTAAAAATTATAGTTACAGTGGTGGTTAATGATGACTCTGTTCATGATAGACCAGAATCCCTTACAAAGGGGAAACTGATATTATGTAGATAAAATTACAAGGTTGGACAGGATCTGAACCAAACCTACATGAGGAAAATATATCTGCTGTTGTTTTAATTTTAAAAATAACTGTGCTTCCTAGGTCTGCCTGGAAGCAATTTAATACAACAAATTGTTTTTTTTTTTTAAAGTATTTCCAGCCAGACCAGAAGTAGTAGTTAATAAATATCTCAAGAGGGTGAGTCTGTTCCTTATGCTTGGTTTTGCAAACTCAGTGGATTTGGATATTAATATCTGAAACTGTAGATAGTAATTCAACCTATTTTTCTAAAGCTGATCTCACATTTATCTTGTTCTCTCACTGTCAATGTAGAAATAGGTCAGAAATCTGTTCCCTAACAGAGGTAACAGAGAATCTGTTACAAAGTTCGTGATACTGTGGTTTTCAAAGCAACAAGAAAAACAAAACCCAAACGGGTTTCTTTCAAATTTTATGTCTAGAGAGCTTTTGGATAATGTTGCTCTTGAGAAGAATACACATATTTTTGTCAATGTGTTATTTAAAAAGATATCAAGTGTAGAAAATACTTTGAAGAGGATCATGCCAGTCAAAGACAAGAGCATATAGAATTAGGAAAGGCAGATTTCAAAAGTTATCCTGGTTTGTAATCCAAAGGCCGAGTTTAAAGCTAGGAACAGTTTTGATTCTGGAACTTGGAGAGGATGTATTTACACAGGAAAGGACTGCAAAAAGGAAAGGTGTCAATTTACAGCGCATTTTCAAAATTACAAAAAGTGGAAAATGTTACTTCACATTTACTGAACAATTACTGTGCCCACAGAGGTAGTTATTTAAGGTACTAGTTTGGTGTGAAACCACAGAGTAAACTAGATGTAGTAAATTCTTCCTGCAGACAAGTCTTTAGTGATCAGTGAAATACTTGAAATGTCATCTTTCTTTGTGCTGGCCATTGGCACATGATTTGCCATTTCTAGAAATAAAGAGAGAAAAATCAAACCTCAGTACTGTGGTGTCAGGCTCTGTAGAAAATCTTCAGGTGTCTTTATGTCTTTATATTTTCTAGGAAGCTCAAGTTCTTCTGTAACCATGGTATGGTTGGGGAAAAAAGGGTCAGAAAGGACCTTGAGAGGACAGATTATCTGTTCTTCAAGGCAGAATCACCTGTACCTAGCACAACCTATTCTCAAGAGGTGACAGGAACAGGGGTTCAGTGACTTCCACAGGCAAGCATGCAGGCTTAGTGCTTACTTACACTCAGTTGTAATTCAAGTGGATTGCTTCCTCTTACAGTTTATTCCTCTATCCCTTGTAGTTGTACTTTATTTTTTCTGTGACTTTTGAAACAGTTCCTCAAACTTTGAAGCAAACACTTTTCAAAAATTATCTTGTTTCCTTGTAGACATCTCTCCTTGGACACCCCCTTTCCCCTCCTGTTTTCTCAGCCTTTCCTCTTACATCATGTTTTCTGAATCTCATGGTCGTGCTCATTCCTCCCCACTGGACTTGCTCCAAAACATCTTTTTTGAAGCGCACTAACCAAAACCGGTGTATTCCAGCTCAGGCTGCACCAGCACCGACTAAAGGAAGAGAATTATTTCCTATACTTACCAGATGACGTTGTTTTTATTTCCCAGAGTGATGTCCGACTGTTTTGTGGCAGGATGGCATTGCTCAAGTTCTGATCTACTCCAGATCTTCCAACACAGAATAGTTGCCAAGTCCCCGTTTGGTACCAGTGCAATGGTTTAAGTGCAAAACCTTCTGCCTGCCTTCACTCAGTTGTGCATCTTTATTCTCATCCACTCCATACCATATTTTGCTGACATTTTAGTTCATTTGCCAAGATCAGAATATTGGCAACACCTAACACCTTGGTGTTGCCTGTGGAATTCAATAAGGGAGGTATCCATAGCACTGAAACTTGTGAAACCCCATCATTATCAGTTAACCACTGAGAGTTAACTTTCATTATGGTTTTCCAATGAGTTGGCATTCACCTTTATATAATTTTTTCATATTTCACCTATGAGTATGTCATGTGGGACTGTTCCCCCCAAAACTAATTATCACCTTCATTTCCTGCTTGCACTTCATCTTCATGCTATCATTCAGTGCAGGATAGGACCTGTCCTGTTACGGTCCTTGGGAGCTAAATTTCCCTCAACAGAAACTCTTGTGACATGTCTAAGTCTCTGCTTCTGAGGTTTCTTCTTAAATAACTTGCCTTTCTGTAACTTAACTTTCTGTAACTCTGGTAAGGTATGTTGTCATACTGTACCAGAGAATGAGATTTGAAACGCAGGTTAGTGCGCTTCAAAAAAGATGTTTTGGAGCAAGTCCAGTGGGGAGGAATGAGCACGACCATGAGATTCAGAAAACATGATGTAAGAGGAAAGGCTGAGAAAACAGGAGGGGAAAGGGGGTGTCCAAGGAGAGATGTCTACAAGGAAACAATTTGAAAGGCAGAGTTCAAACTGACTATTTTCAAAGATTCATTTTTTTTTCTGAGTTCAGACAAAGTTCATAGAAAACTTTTTGCAAATCATAGTTTCTCTTTCTCTCTTAATATCATGTCTGTCAATTTAATGGATTAAAATTGT
>VYZW01048932.1:33719-44980 GCA_013401315.1 Balaeniceps rex | reverse complement strand
CAGAATTGTAAGCTTAAAACATAAACTAAACATAAGATAGTATTTCCTAAGTATGTTGACTCACTTTCTCTCTGATGGCTTTTTTGATACGACAATATTCCTTTAAAATTTTGGTTTAATTGGGAGAGTCCAATGATAGCTCATATAGCCACATATCCATGCAAAAGAAGGTGAGCAGGATTAGAAGTCACCTGAATAATGAAAAGCTATGAAACAAATGTTAAGAGACTACTACTGGTGTGTCCTATGCAATAAAGTGAAACAAAAAAGGTGGCTAAGTACATTTGAGCAGTTTACAGGCACTGTAAATAGATGATTTAATCAATCCACCAGGTGATTAACCTTTGACATGGAAGATTGTTTCCCCATTCAAACTTTAAGATATGTTTATATGAGTTAATAAGAAAGGCCACAACAAATAAGAATCAAGTTTTGTCATTTTGATGGGAAGGATAAAGAAGTCCAGTCAAGGTAGCTTGTTTCTGAACCTACCGCAAAAAATGCCAAAAAGTGTAAACAGTTCAGTTTATGCCAGTTCATTTCAGTTTTTTAGAAACAGTCAGAACTGCTCAGCATTGATGCAGATGTGTTTACAATTAAGTTCTCATTACAATTTACATCATTTTTAGCTGCAACATTTTAACTTAAGTTTTTACAGTTATTATTTTCCATTTATCCACCTACCTAGAAATTAAAGAATCACACTTAGAGAAAATCATACTTTAAAAAAATTCTTAGTCACGGGTTGTTTTCAGTCACCATAACACTCTGACCGTCTGTTTTTGCACTACAGTGTGAAACTACAATCTGAAATCACTGAAAACTATTTTTTTTCCTTCTGGAAGAATCTGGTCACCTTATTACTGGAGTAAATTTGTCAAATCTGAAGTAGTTCAGCATACCATGAGGGAGGCTATGTTTTCCAAATTCAGCATGGAATTTTAACTCTCCCCTCTGCCCCTTCACACACAGACTCCGATATTGTCTGAAAGATTAACTATCACAGTTCAAAAGGGCTTTTACACTTTCACAGCAGGAAAACAAATCAACTATTGTTTCAACCGACCCAAGACACTTTTCAGCTTTTAACTCTGAGACCTGTTTTATTTTGGCAGAAACCGTCATGAAGCTATTCAAATCTTCACTGAGAAACAACTTGCCTTTACTTGGAAACCCCCACCCAAACAATTACAGGCTATAGAGGAAAAAAGTTAAAGGCTTGCTCTAACAGGTTATGGTGGGGGGTTGGGGGGGAAGCAGATTTAGAACTATAACTGCTTCAATTTCTAGCTTGTGTAAATATCTTAAAAATCAGTTATTCCAGTCCCCCCCTAAAGGGCCTAATTTTAGCATAAATTCTATAAATATAAAGTGAAACCAAGGACATACCTAATCATAGAAATAGATACCCACTTCCTTGTATCGGAAACACAGTGATTCAATAAACCCAACCAATCCAGCTGAGACACTAAATACATTCTTCAAGGAGAACAAATACATTCTCATAAAAACTGTAGACAGTGCTGCAGAAGGTGATTAAGATAAAAGAAGCTACTGTATAAACAAACGAATAAAAATCATGCTTACCTTTGTCTGATGTTACTGTGCAAGGGCTGGTCATTCTGCAAACGGATTGGTGAGGCTGCCCGCTTTGGTGAAGAAAGGGACTCTCTGGGGGTTTGCTTTGGTGATATTGGCACTTCATTATAGGAGGAAGACTCTCGTCCAGAAAGTGAAAGGGAGACAGAACTATCCAAGGTTGCTGAAGGGTCAGAAGCCTGTCTAATGGCACTGTCATCATCTGCTTTTCTATCACTCTTTTCATTTGAGAGGTCTTCTTTATCTGGAACACCATCTTTTTTATGGCTGGAGTACTCTTTGGATTCAGAAAACACACTCTTTGACTCCTTCGTCTCAGTCCTGGACAAATACATGGAGCCACAGTCCTTGTTTTCATCATCTTGCCTTTCACTTTTCACTCCCTTTCTTTCCACGCTGTCGGGATCTTTCCTTGCCCGCATATACCTGGATGAGTAGTCCGAATCCAAATCAGAATCAAGAGATAATCCGTATTTTTCTGCCAGCTGACGCCGCCTCTCTGCCTTGTACCTAGCTATTCTTTCTGCTTTTGACTCTAGTTCCTGGGCATCCATGTTTCCTGTACTATACAAGGATTCTGTATTACCTCCTGTGATTTCTGCTCGGTATCTAGATGATCTGGGTTGTTTTTCTACAGAAGAATCTGAAGTTTCCTCCTCTTCATTTGATCTTCCTGCCAAAAGTACAACATATATGAGCAAGTCCATCCCAAAATTCGAAGTATCCTACCCAGCATTCACATCCAGTGAACTAAAAGCTTCCCATTTTCTTACAAATCAAATTGTACTAGTGACTGCACAGACACATTACATTTTTGCACTTATGCCTCCAAAAGCACATACAAATGGTTAAGAAATGTGTATTAGTTATAATTAAGAGTCTCATATCAAATGATTGTTGTTTTAAAACAATATGGATAATCAACCTTTTTCAAATAAGAAAACTGGAGAATTAAAAGGCACGTTAAAAAAACCCCTGTCCACAGCTCTTCTATGAAACTCTTCTCCACGTACTGCATGAATGATAGGGTAGTAAACATGACGTAATTCAGCAATGCAAGATTGACTGATACGTACTACTTACCTAAGTGGGGACTGTATGGATCAGTTGCACGCATATATCTTGGTGTATCTTCCTCTAGTAAACGGTGTGTGACTGATCCTGGACAGTTTTGTAGAAGCATAGGTTGTGTATCATTTTCAATTCCCTCTAAGCGTCTAGCTATTCTTTCTTTTCTGAAAAAGATGCGAAAAATGTGAAATCAGGCATCTTTGAAGATTTGAGGGGAGAGTTTCTAAGAGAAGGTAACAAAACAAGCTGTGTGTTTTGTTTTACAGGCCAAAGACTTTTTTTTTTTTTACCTTTTCATTTCCAAAAAATCTTGGTTGTTTGGTTCAAAGAGTTTTCTTAATTCTGAAACTGAGACAACAAAAGATTATACAGTTTATAAGCTACTAAGTTTCAGAAACTCACAGAAACTTGCTAAAATGGTTTAGAATAAGAAGGAACAGTCAAATAAAGTTAAGAGGTTTGAAACAGCTTTTGTCGGGGAACAAGCATTTTCCTCTTCTTTTCCTAGTTTATTAAGCTTGCATTGTCAAAAGTGCATTAGGCACATAGGTGTAAACACCAAGGAGTCCTCCCCTCCAGGTACTTCCAGGCTAAGCTAGAATCTGCTATGCATCGTAGAAGTTTTCAAGATCTAGTATAAACTGGGCAAGTTGTATTTTGATTAGCTGAGGTCGAGCTTACACACTATACTAACCCCTTTCAAGACCAGGTAGTATGGAATTACTGCTTGCCCCATCTACGCAAAGGTTGGGGACTATGTCTAAAGGGAAACAGTGCCCCCTATTCCTTACTTTCCTCCACTCCCTTATAGTGAGCAAATCCCAAGAATCCCAGTGACTCATGGTTGGAGTGAAAATTACAGTGTACCCTCATGATAATCCTGCATGGTTAATCACTTCCTACTTTGCTAATTTTCCCTTGTAGTTTTAATTGGACATACTTTCCTTCTCTCCCCCTAAACTGTTTGGTGGTGTTATGTGCTAGTAGACAGCTGTCACAGTTCACAAAATAGTGGTGAACCAACAGGAGGCATGATAGATGAAGTAATCCCTATATATATACACATATGTGCACAGTTATCAGTGATGTTTGCAAACCACACTGGAGCAGTGAGTGCTACATAAACAAGTGTGGTGTGACTTCTTACCATCAGGAAGAGAAACCATCCAGGCTGTCAAAGGATGCAGCGGACTGGGGTGGGGAGGGATGGGGTGTGTGCCTACACACACCCCCACACCATTGCCTTGGCAAAGATGTGGTGCTAAAAGCTGTGTGCGCCTATTCTGATGCAACGCACCTCTGGGGTTCTGATTCTGTTGACCCAAGGGTCAAAAGTTAAAGTAAGCTAAAGTCCACAGCCTGCTACATCAGCCCTAGATTGCCATCAGAAATGCCTGATGGGTCAGGAGTGTCTAGCAGACACTGTTCCACCCCACTGCAGAAGTAAATCTATCAGCTTTTTTCCCTCCCAGACTTTATCACACTAGATACTTAGAAGATAAAAATCATTGAAACACCATCCTTTTAAAGCTCAGATGCACCTTCTCTCCCCTTCCTCTACTGCAAGAACTTACATGCATAGCTAAGTCAGGGTTTCAGCTTAGCTGATACATATCCAGGAAGTTTGCTGTAGTCAATACCAGTGCTCATATCTCATGGATACAGACAGATACTATTGACATTGGCTGTCATATCAACCTTATGTGCTGAAAAGCCACTAGGACTCCAGCTAAATTGTCTTGGATCAGCAAGAATGAATGTATCCTGATCATGACTACTCAGAGAAGCAAATGAATGAGGTATGAATATAGCATCTGAGGCTACAGATGAGTGCCTACTGAGAAGTGCAATTAACAGGGGAAAGAAATCAACCGGGCCACTCTCCAAAACAACTCTCGTAGTCTACATTTTTACAGAAAGCAGACTCAAGCTATCTGCTTCAGTTTCTCAAGCCAGGTTAGCTCAGATCATAGTCATGCCATGAAAAAAATCTAATACCTACCCATTTGATGCAACTAGCAGTGCAGAGTAGCTGAATATGCAGCTACTTAACAGTGCTAACCCACGGGGAACCTCTTCAATGCCTAGTTTCAGCATCTGCAGCAAAGCAGATTGAAGCCTATGCTGTTGACCAGGTTGACAGTGCAAGATAGCCACTGAAAGTCAGCAAGCTCCAGGCACAGATCTCTGGAGGTGGATGGGAACTGGACTTGGGCAATGCAAAATTTGCATCCTGAACCAACACCAAAGCAAAGATGAGCCCTTATGTTGTGTTTTCATAGACTTTTCTCTCAATGTATGAGCAGTTCCCACGGCTGCCCTGCCTACTCAAGCTGTTCTAGCAGTGGAACTGTATTAAACAGAGAACTTATCCATATGAAACCAACCTTCGTCTCACATTCACATCAAAGGAAATGATTTCTCATAACTTTGCTCTCACCTCTGCCAAATCTACTTCAGTTTAAGTTTGTTCCTCTGGCTATTAGTTTTTCTGTTGGCTATACATACATAAAATGGTCAAAACAAAACCCATAACAGTTCTGCCACTTCAGACAGGTCAAAGGCCTCCACAGCTCACAGTTAACAAAACCACATTCCATCCAAATCCTGATCATTTTTCTTCCCTAGTCACCAATTTATAGAGTCCCTAAAACCATCATCAGAGAACAGGTCTTTTACACAGCTTTAGTAAAGCTCTAAAGCATAGCTTCATATACTAAAGTCTTCTCCCCCCCAAAAAAGGAAACTTGACTACAAGTCATCCACATACAAGAAATGTGGAACATCTAAAGAACTCCCAGCAGCGTTAGCTCAACACCCTCTTGCTACGTGCTAGCTGAAGTTCCAGAGATTCTACTACCGCTTTGCAGTCCTAAAAAGAGCACTGGCCTCATGAAGCATCTCTCCAACACCTTCCCAAACAAGATGGGACAAAAATAGCATGGGGCTACTCTATGCTGCCTTACACTTTTTCCACACTTGAGATTCCAGACAGTAATTTCAGCTAGGTTGGCCAACATCTGCAGAGCTTTTTTGTGAAAGCAGTTTCAGCAATATTCTTCTTCTGGGGAGGTGGAGAAAAGAAGCAAAAAAAGAAGATAAAATGCAGGAAGTCTTCTACTCTAGTGATTTCTTTCTGCTGAATAAAATATTTGACTTCAAAACATGAAAGCCAGTTGGAGAAATTTCACTCCCAAGGACACTGGTTGGCCCTTGCAAACTTAGGTGATCAAGTTTCTCTTTTTTAGTCTGCAATTCGAATATGTTGGTGCCAATTTCCCATCTGTTCATGGGATGTGTTTCCACATGACCATCAGAAAATACACCATTTCAGACACCCATGACAGTGTTAAAGAATAACAACACTTCTACCTAAAAAGGTAGCACAAAGATCTGATTCATAGAATCACAGAATCATTTGGTTGGAAAAGACCTTTAAGATCATTGAGTCCAAACATACCTGTCCACTCCATGTCTCTAAGCGCCTCGTCAACCTGTCTTTTAAATACCTCCAGGGATGGTGACTCAACCACTTCCCTGGGCAGCCTGTTCCAGTGCCCGATAACCTTTCAGTGAAGACATTTTTTTCTACTATCTAATCTAAACCTCCCCTGGCACAGCTTGAGACCATTTCCTCTCATCCTATCGCTTGCTACTTGGGAGAAGAGACCAACACCCACCTCGCTACAACCTCCTTTCAGGTAGTTGTAGAGGGCGATAAGGTCTCCCCTCAGCCTCCTCTTCTCCAGGCTAAACAACCCCAGTTCACTCAGCCGCTCCTCATAAGACTTGTTCTACAGACCCTTCAGTAGCTTCGCTGCCCTTCTTTGGACACGCTCCAGCTCCTCCATGTCCTTCTTGTAGCAAGGGGCCCAAAACCGAACACAGTATTCGAGGTGTGGCCTCACCAGTGCCAAGTACAGGGGGACAATCACTTCCCTACTCCTGCTGGCCACACTGTTTCTGATACAAGCCAGGATGCCGTTGGCCTTCTTGGCCACCTGGGCACACTGCTGGCTCATATTCAGGTGGCTGTTGACCAACACCCCCAGGTCCTTTTCCACCGGGCAGCTTTCCAGCTACTCTTCCCCAAGCCTGTAGCATCGCATGAGGTTGTTGTAATCCAAGTGCAGGACCTGGCACTTGGCCTTGTTGAACCTCATACAATTGGCCACAAGAAAAGACTAAGAAGCTTAAAATAATTAATTTCACAGTAAAAGCTCCTTATCTAAGTTACTTCATGCCAACACACTTTGTAAGCACTGTTGGTCAGTACAGTTAAGGGCAACAGGAAGAACAGACACAGTTCAGGAACAGCCCTGAACTTCAGGCTTTATTTTAGGATGTTGAGCAGGATTGCTATGGTAGGATACCCTCTAAGGCAGACTGTCAAGAGGCTGTCATCTTAATTTTGGTAACTGTAGACCTTCTGAGCAGAATTTACCTCATAATATCAGTATTTAGCAAAACCAGTATTGTTCCATGTCTCATCCCAGAATAAAAAGTACATTTGGAATGCACTTTATAAAAATGTTTAAAAAACTCCTTAAATTAAGGTGAAGGATTTCTTATAGAATTCAGAAATCTTTCAGAAACATTTGTTACAGAACATAAGTATATTTTTGCTGAAAGCCTTCTTTGATAATAGCAGAGGGGATACATGTGGATAAAGTTGCAGGCATGTGACAGTTTTATTTTTAAAATACAGAAGCTGTAAAAGCTAAATCAAGCCTTCCAAAAGTCCCTAGTAGAGAGCGAACACATTCATTTGTGAAGCCTGAATAGACGTGGATCAAAAGTTTACCTGCCAGAGGCTTAATTTCTCAGAGGCGGTAAATAACCATTGTAACGCGGGTATATACATTTTCATTTTGAGGAAAATTTAACACAATAGTGAAGCCTACCAGCCTCGTTCCTACCTCCTCCTCTCCTAACCTGGAAAGATGATGGTCTACAAACCAGGTTGGAGAAGCATTTATCTTCTGATTATGCTAGCAGAGGCATACTAACATGTTCAACGCTTAACTGCAGGCAGCAACGTGTGAGACTTCAGCTACATTCTTTGAACCTCAGTTCAGTCTGTATCAGTTGAAAATTAAATATATTCCTCCGATTTTCCAACGTGCAAATCTGGATCAAAGTTAGGCCCTAGATGGGACAAATAACCTGGACTTTCAGAAGGTGTTTGGCCTCAAGTAGACCCCTCAGAATGTAACCACGAGCTCCCACTGTTAACTGTTTTTTATGTCTGGTACACACCAAATCTGACGCCTTTATTACGAGAATAAGTTCTTAGGAAATAGACATCTTGGAATAGAAATTAGCTCACTGAGAAGCAACTTACAGAGAAGGTTTCTGAAGTGAAGGCTTGCATGTTTAACTTGTTGGCCAGCATGATTGTAAGGCTAAGTATATGGAATAATGAGGGACTATGTATTCTTACTGACTGGTGCTCTCAGGAATTCTATCTTGTATAAATGCATATCACTCTATTCCATCATTGCATCAATGAAGTCTCCTTCTGAACATCTGTAATGATTATATTATAAAAGCAAGCACATAATTTAAAAATCATTTAAATGTTATGCTGGAAGAAGGGCTCCGTTCTAAAGGAACTCTGCAATAAATGACATTAGAAGAGCAAGCCAGTTCCTTTATGTTGGGATTAGTGCACCTAGTCTTGTAGTTTGCCTGAAAAGGGTAAAAATACCATCAGAACATACACACAATTTTAATTGAAGTTCTGAGATCCACAACATCCCTGAGTGAAGGGAACATCTTTATGCCAGTTAACACGTAGTTCTTCAGTCAAATGTCACCCTTTACTGGTCAAGAACTATTTCCAAGCAGATTGTGATTTCCTCTAAATAATTCAAGAGAATTAATTCTCACCTCTACCTCAACTGTGTCAAAAGATAAAGATGGAACTGCTGTTTTCTTCCTAAGTTATTCAGACTAAGACAGAAGTTTTTTAAAAAAAAAAAATCCCCAAACCCATATGTAGTACAGGTCCTTCAGCATGCAAGAGTAAAATTCAACGTGTAGTCAGTTGGTCATGCAAGCACAGTAAGTCTGCCAACCACCAAAGGGGACTCGAAAGAGCTATGATTACAAGCCAAGTTAATACCTTTGAATTCAGTATTAATCTAACTGTACAAAGAAACCTCTCTGAAGTTTTGAATTTCAACTACTTCTTAACCTATTGAAAACTAGGTAAACAAAGCTGAACTTTATGAAGCAGGGATGTAGCAAGGCCTTGTAAAAGAGCATTGTGGTTCACCCCCTGTTTCATCCCCTATGCATACTTCACAGGGAAAAGAAAATGCATTTACAAAACATCTGTGCCTAAGTGATTTTAACTGTGCCTTGCACTTGCACAGACTAAACTTCACATGCTGTTAAATTACCACTTGTGTTCATAATGTGTCTCCCTTACCTACCTTTTGGAAGTACTGCTAAGAGATTAGCATCAATATCCTTTGTGCTGTTTCCAAGTTCTTCTTTATCTTCAAATGAGAACTCCTTCTGAAAACTGAAAGCAACATCTGGTTTACAGAACTGTGGATGTTTCTGCTACAAATCAAATAAAGCCAAGACGTAACCAATTTACTGCAAGATAGTCTGACAGAGATACCAAAGAAAATATTTTCCATAAGAACGAAATAAGAAATAACCCCAAGAAACTCACAAAGCCAAACCTAACATAATTTGAAACTTGTTTGGAACTGACTGTGACACATTTTTGCATTAAATTACTGACCGGAGACGGCCTTCAAAATGCTCTACTAGCAATTACATTTGAAATAATCTATCTCTAATGATTCTCCATAAATATTAAAACATATTTCATCAAATGCACTGCTGTACGTACACTCCACCTAGAAGCCTTCTGCACGACTGCCCCTGTTGTTGTTACTGCACTGATCTCTGGATCTTACATGGCTTATAATACATTAATATGAGCAGCAGATCATTTAGTTTTAGACCTTGTCTTTTCAAAACAGCAAAAAAGCCATTTAGATGAGACAAAATATTTCTTTAAATATGTTCATTAAACATACAAATTTTAACTGTAAAATGTAGGTGTCATAATGGTCTAAAGTAGATACTAACTGTCTACAGACACTTTTTGGAGGAACTGTTCCTCCTTGTGGGTAAACAAAGTGAGATTTTTCTCTCCGCTTACTTAAAATAGAGTGAAAACTGCTGTATTCTGCCATTATGACTTCTAAACTATCTCAACGAGGCATAAGAAAACATACTAGTCTTAAAACCTTTAGTAAACTGTGTAGACAGGTGTAACAGATACAAATCCCCACAGTGACCCTAGGCTCTTTATTTTGCCGTGGTAGTGATGTGCTATATAATTTACTGTCATTCCGATAATACAACTTGCACAGCCTTACTGTTGGAAAATCCTTCCTTAGGACAGCTTTTAAATGGCTTTTTAAAGAATTGAATACCCTTTCATCAAGGGTATTTGGTTAGAAAAGAAAAAATAGTAAATAAATTAAAAAAAAAATTCTGTACTCACTATTCCAGAATAACATTTTTCATTGTTATAATGACTAATAACATTTTACATGAACTCCAAGAAGTATTTGCTTCTTTATCATTTATAAATAATATTCCTTTGTAAGAAGACATTGAGGAGAGAATAAAACCCTTGAAATGACAAATAAAGAAACTGGGCTGTGTCACATCCAGGCACCATGCCACCTGCTACAAATCGTCTCCAAGAACTGCATTTACAGAAATTATTCCAGGTACTGCCAAGAAAAGCAATGTTAGCCACTACAGAAAATAGCAAATAGAAGAGGAAGAGCTGCAATAAGCTGTCCATTACAGAAAGCTCTGTATCCTTACAGGGCAAAAACACTTTAATGGAACTAAACAAAACCCAAAATAAAATAAAAAGATAGCACATAGTAGCCACAAGCAAATAGATGCGTATGTCATTTGGGACTGGGCAGAGACTCAGACAGTTAACTGCATGTTTCTATACGCCTAACCCCACATTGCAAACACTCATGATTCTTATTAGCCTCACAATATGTTATTTTCTTAGACACAGCTTCTGGAGAATGCCTAGGTGGAGAGACTCCTAGTTCCCATTTGAAAGCAGTTTCTACTCCTTTTGGCTGAGGATGAGTTTGAAAAATGTGAATAATATTGGTCTAAGGCCAATCAAAAACAAAATTTATTTTGTCAAATCAATTTGGTTACTTAAGATTTGTGTCAAAAGTGCTGAGGGACCCAGCTCATGACTTTTGAATACCTGGGCTTTATTTAGCAGCATCTCCAATTGCTTCCATAATGCCTGTGACAGTGCAGCACCTTAAGTTTCCATGAACATGGGACTCTCTACAGAGAAGCATTCACTCTAATATCCACAACTATGCCTCAGTCCCCCACAAATTTCCAAGGGTAAAATCACACAGAATCAGGACTGGCACTAGCCTGCTGGTTGTAAAAAGAACTGTATTATTGGATTGCTTGTGGATCCTCAAGAAACCCTTAAATACTGCAAACTAGTTATGTTCACTCCTTGCCCCTTCCTCCAAACTCCAGGGAGTCTAAATATCTTTCAC
>VYZW01048932.1:10529-31367 GCA_013401315.1 Balaeniceps rex | reverse complement strand
AAGGCTTTGCTTTCATCAGTCGCAAGTGACAGAAAAATTTATCAGCCCCCAATGCACAACTGTGCACTTAGTATTATTACATTACATCCCTTTTCTATTACTCCTCAAGGTCATCCAGTTCTTCCTGTATGTGAGCTCCCTCCTCCTCTGTACTGAGGGTGGCTTCCAACCTTTGCTCACTGGCAGATTTCATTAAAATTCTTTTAATAACCACAAACGTCTTAAGCTTAACCCTCACTGGGCTACATAGCATCACAGGTTATCTGCTTTGTGAAAGTCCCTTCACAGTTTCCCTTATGCCCTCATTTTCCATTTCCCTCTGGACAGGCTGTCAACTTTTATTTACTTGCTTATTTTTAAATGATTAACTGTTTTCACATACTGACTATTTTATCCACAATAGAGGCATTTTTCCTCTTCAGAGGCATTTTTACTCTCTCTTGCAAAGCTGCAGGTGGCATTGCCTGTTTTAAATATTTGCACATTAGAAACACAAGATGTTTTAAACCGACGTTATCAACTACGTTGCTTTAACTTGCACAGAGAATTCAGAGACAAAGCACTGCTCTGAAGATGATAAGTCAAGCCAAACAATTTGCTATTTATAGATACATATACAAAATTAGTTCTAAAAATGAAAGTAGGCATATTTAGGACATGTCACAGTATTCAATAAGAACATTCATTAGGAATCTAAATTGAGTCAGAATGATGTTAAAGCAATTCCAAATAGTAAAAAAAAAAAAGAAAAAAAAAATTACAGAACACTACTCACAAGGATTTTAAAAAAATATGCTCATAAGTAATTCCTCACCAAGACTTCCCTTTTTCCTCAAAGGGATCTATCCAGATGTCTCCCTGCTTTATTAGTTTCTCTACTAAAGGAGCAGTTGCAGTGACAATTTAGTTGCTTAAGCAGAGTCAGACAGTCAGACTTGGATTGCCAAGTATATTGTACCTTCAAACTGATCCACAGTCCTGTTCTAGAAGTATCACAACCACATCTACTTACCTTTGCTTAATTTCTCAAGTCATGCTATAAATCTAGGTACAGATTCTGAGCAGCAGCACCAGGAGTTTCTGCACTTAACAGCTAGGCTATGCGCATCCATTATTAAAATAATTTAAGGCATACTTCGGTTTCTCTAAATGAAAAAAAAAATTAGAAGTTTGCAAGAATTCTTTCTCCTTAAAGTTCCTGTTAAAACTGGATACTGAAAGAGGAACTTCTCTTCCTTTGCTTGCCTGAAATATAGCCTGTGAACATGGTTCATGAAATGCAATCAACAACGCAAGGTTCCACAAGTTTGTTTCGCACAGGATTTGTGTGTGGTTTGGCCTCAGGTTCCCAACAAACTCATTATAGTCTTCAATGTTCAGGAATTCATACGATTCCCATTAAAACGCAGGCAACTATTTCACAACCTCAATAGTTTTTCTTTAAAAACACTGTATAATGTGGCATTACTAGAATATTTGACAGTCTCGGTAGTTACACTGCTCTTGCAGCTTCCAAAATAAGTGTGGGCTGCTTCTATACATCAGGGATTCCAGGCTGAAAACTTCATCTGCTGCTGCAGCAGCAGCATACAGTTTCCAAATAGCTGTCCCACTAACCTAGTTAAATGTCCAAAAGCAAGCAGAAGTTTGATCCAAATGCCACTGGTAACACTGCCCTGCCACCTGGATTAAAGCTATGGGACATACTGAGATTTTGTGATTGATACACATACATGAAAATCCACTTATACACCTGCCAGCTAGGTGCTTGGCATTTATTTTTCTTCTCTTTCTCTACTCCCAGGAGAATTTCTTTCCCTGGATTTTTACGTAAAAGGTCCATTCTACAGCCCCATCCTTCTCTACTACTCTCATTTCTACTTTCCCCTATCTGCCTCCCATAACACAATGAGTCTTGTACACCTATTCCTTCCATCTCTCTACAGTACCTAAGAAACAAAACGGCAGGGAACCAGGTGCACTCCAGAAGGTGTGCATTGACTGAAAAGATGCTTGCAAACATGAGCCTGGGTGCCTAAGGCTGGTGGATTCCTGTGCAACTGAGCCAACAAAACAGCCGGTTGCTGGGGCAAGAGTCAGCTCCCAGCTGCCTGACCTCCTCTCTGCACCGTTATGAATGAGTCCAGCAACCACAAAGGTGGATACCAAAAAGCACTCGGAGTGAGCATGGGAAGAGAGAGGGAACATGACCTGCCACCTTGCTTAACTGTGAGCTATATCCTTTACTTGGCCTTGTGGAACTGTGCCCTAAGATTACAAGCACAAGGCAGCATGGCCCTGCAAGGGAGCAGCAACGTCACCTCTCCATTCATCTCTGCGGTGTCCCCCTCCCATGTGCTGACAAAGCTCTCTGCATGGCTGTGTAATTAATTCACCCACTTCAGCCACCTTCTGTTTCAGACAGATCAGGTTTCCAAGCTGGTTTGCTAAATGTCTGTACTGTGTCCGTGCTATGCAAGGAAAAACGGGCATTGCAGTGGCAGAAGGCTCAGTGCAGAGTGGGACTCTTCCCTTAGCAATGCCAGCTATAAAATTTCACATTACTTAGGAGGCAGTTGGTGTTTTCAATACCTGTTCAGAGCACCTGGTTTATGCCAAAGCTTGGTCCTGCGAGAGGACCAATAATCATTTTCCCTGACAAAAGAATAAACGTAGATTCAAGCAATGACTGCAAGTTACAATCATGCAACCAGTCATCTTCACTGGGCAAGAAAAACTTGACCTTACCTTAACGCTCTCTTCCTTTGGAGCAATCGTGAAGGTTTAAATCTGACTGAGTTTTCTTTGTCAAAATCTGTGAAATGAAAAAAACCACACCATAGTGAAGATGCTTTAATAAACAGGGAACTTTTTAAGAAACTAGGTTACAGTCTCCAATCATCGTCCTTTTCCACTGGAAAAGACTGTACAAAGGTCTTCCCTCTAGTCAAATCAGCATAAGGTGACATGTCCAAGATGATGATAAATGAAAGCCTTGCAAAAATGAGTACAGACAATAAACATATCAAAAGCATCAACACTTTATTGGACTGCCGTGTTCTAATCCCAGTATTCATGGTGTAGCACTGCAGTCTGGGGCTATCATTTAAACTCCTTGACTCAGTTTCCCAGCTTATAAAATGGGCGGTAGGCATGTTTATGAAGCACTCTGCAAATGAGAAATGCTGCAAGCAGCAAGAGCCTTTTTGGCTGCAGCCTAGCAATACTATAAAAACTGCATATTCACTGCAGAAGTTGGAGATGCCCAGCTGAGGATCTGTTGCAACAACAGTATTACACCATCCATAACAGAAATATTTCTCAAGGTTGTCTACTCTTTGGAAGCTCTCATTTTTTTCTGAATAGCCTTAGAACATGCTTACTTTCAGAGAGGAACACGTGTTTACACTGAGAGCAAAACTGTGTCAGATGCAGCCTTATATTCAAAAAGCATGTATTACAAAGCCACTAGTTCCCAAACCTTTGCGAACCATAACAAGCAATGGGCAATCGCCCCTTTCTCCCCCCAGATTTAACTTTTTTGTTTCTGAAGTCAAGAGCATCATCAGAGGGTCTAAACAATGACCAGTGGGGCAAGGGGGACCAGTGCTCCAAGTACCGGCTGCCTCCATTCAACGAGAATGCCATTAAGAGACCTTGGAGAACTGCTAGCCAGGGAGCAGGGGAGCACCTGGTCTGTGACTGCTGTTGAAAAACACATGAAGCTACTAATAATTTACTCCCAATGGGAAAACTGCCTTCTGTCCCATCTGTATTAAGTCAACTACCCCAAGACCCTAAATTAATAAACAATTGGTCACTGATGCAGCATTCATTTTATTTTTCAAAGACAGACCTGAATATTACACAACCCGGACTTTAGAATGTTTCAAAAGCAGCAACATCCCTTTTACTCTACCTCAGAACTGAGATTTAACTATTTCAAAGAAGAATTAACTAGCAAAAAATATTTTTTGCTTATACAAAATATTTTAAAATCTAAGTAGGATGGGTTTTATTTTTGCAGAAAGGGTTAATGAAACTTATTATCGCTCATAACATGGGTCTTAATTCAGAGAATGTATCTTTTGTCTATGCCTTTCAAAACTTTTCACCCTCCTCCTCTCTTCCACTTCTTTCTGCCACCTCTCCAGGTAAACACATTTAAAAAAAAAAAAAGAAAAAGAAAAAAGACCATTTTAACAGCTTGATAAAGAGGCTTAAAATGTGCAAAAAGGCATTTTCAGGCATCTGTTGCAAGTCACTACAGATTTCAAGCAGCTTTGCTAATAGCATTCTTCAACTTTAATAGGCAACTTTTTCCTGTTTTTGTTAACATTTGTTTTATCTTTCCAAGTAAATAGAGAATAAAGCACACAGATTATACAGAAACATCTTGTTAGACCAAAACAGAGTATTATAAGAAAAACAGTATGAATGGTATACAAATCATTATATTTTACACTACAACATTAAAAAGAATACTCCATGCCATAAGCATCCTCTAAAAAGGCCAGATTTACATTACTGTGAGAAGAGTATGCGTAACTTAAAAAGCCCAGCTCAGTATCAGCTTAGCTAAACAGAACCAGGCATATCTTAAATTTATAGCTGTTCTAACGGGATATAACCCATCCTATAGTTTTTGGCACTAAACCAGCTGTCCACCATGAAAACCACAAGTAGACCACAGAGAAATTCTCCCTACCCTAGCCAAAACTGGAGAGGGGATACGAGAAAGGAAGAAAGCAGCTTTCATTGCTTCGCTGGGAGAAGGGAGGGAGAAGGGCTGCTAAGAGGGGGCACACAAGCTGGTCTGACTCTTGCTACCCATTAAACACATTCACTAACATTCATACATACCACATCTATCATGCCTCAAAAACATCTTAAAACTTTGCTGTATTTCACAGGGGCAAGCTCCTGTTTCCCACCCCGCCAAACAGAAAAAACAACCAGACAATTATATTCTGTTACACAGTTTTGATATTTTATGTATTTCCTCCTGTTCAAATTAAACCCCATGTGGGAGGATTAAAGTCCAATAAAACTTACTTACTACAATATGGAAGTCTTAAAATTAAATACAAAACACAGAAGAAAAGTAAAACAACTCTGCTTCAAAAGAAAAGAAATATGCCCACAAGAGAAACATCAGTTTAACACAGTCTTAATTTAAAGAAAAAAACCCCACCCTCACAGTACCTGATACACAGAAGGAAAATCTTTGCAACAGCATTTTATTCCTTCTTTCACTGAAGAATTCTAAACATGCTCATAACCACATTAAACTAATTTTAAATATTTGTATTTAAAATTAAGAGTATATTTACTGACGTGTAAATCAAACTTGCTCACAAGTTTAACCATTTGTTCAGTCTAGTCACCCTCCCTCTTAGGTACAAACTACCGGCTAAAACCACTATCGATAGTTTAATACATAGAAAATTAAAAATGCTGACTTTAAAAAAAAAAAAGGCAGATGCAACCTTCCAGTATGACTTAGTATATTTAAAGGCCCTAAGTCGGTGGCAAGCTAAGCTAATTAAAAGATCCATCTAATCGGATCTTTCAAAAGTGTCCTTCACGAAATAATGAAATAGCCTAGGTGACTAACTGCATATTGATTGCTAAAGTAGCTAATGTAGCTGCAGAAGATCCAGTCAAACAATATTTACACATGCACACATACATACGAGAGAGATTAAACACACACAAATGAACTGCATTTTCTTCCATCTACTTGGAACTCTTACCTTGCTCCTCAGAGTATTTAACATTTCCCAAATAGCTGGAGATCCAAGGATTTCTGAACATGGTTGCACAAACAAAGGATTCAGCAAAGAGAAACTACAATAGCAGCTAATTCTCAAACAGCCACAGCCCTAGGCCTGTCTTAGCAATATCGTGTAGAGATTTTTCATAGCACAGGATGGGAGCTGTCAGGCTATCGCGTCCCAGGGAGTACAGTAAATGCATAGCAATAGGCTGCAAGCTGGAGCAGCTCAAACCAGTAATCAGATTACAAACAGAAATTAGGCACATGAATGCTAAAACAGATTGGGCAATGGTGATTGGGAGATTTATAATATTACCACTTCAAAGATCCAGCCAAATCACACATTATATTCCTGCAAAATGAATGCAGAACCCCTAAATCCTCATATTAAGGAAAAAAAAAAAGAAAAAAAGAAAAAACCTCCAAGAAGAGGAATAATTCCTTCCTATCTCTGATCAGGATAAACTGCAATGCTTGCTTAAGAAAAACAGCATCCAGGCTGCCAAAAAAATGGACTCTGTTAATCATATCATTATGCTAAACGTTTTGCCTAACTATTAGTTGGAAGGTTTAAAACAGACAAGATTTATGGATAACATATGAGCAAAATTACTGGTGGGGATAGGGATTTAAGAACAGCCACCACAGCTCCAAATATTTTAATTTGAGACAGAAGGTGTAAAATTGCACAAAAGTACTGTCTAGCTACCATATTTTTTTATTAAACAGATTTGATGTATTTTGGATTGAAGAGTCGGAACCCTTTATAGTTCATTTTGAAAGTCTGGAAGTTTTTGTTCAAAATGGTGCAATAACCTTGGCTCAGTCTTCCACACTGAACTACCTGATCATCTAACACTAACACACACACACGCGCATTATGTGACTGAAACACTTAACCCCATCCAACCAAAGGCAGTAACTGCCTACTAGCTTCCCTCCAACAGACTTCTTCCCTTCAAAAAGATTTCAACTAGTATCAGTAGAAAACTCACCACAAGGCTGGGGTTGTCTGGACCATGAAAAGGTAGCCTAGAAACACAACACTGAAGTTCTTGACTTTTCTTACCTGTTTTTATGATACGTGGTACACCAGGACCCTGATCCATGCTGGGAAACTCTATGTACAGGCAAAAATATAAGCAATGATGCCGTGAAAGAGACTGCTTAACCACAAGTGAAAAATATAATCTATCAAAAACCTATTAATTTCTGTTGGCTCACCATGAAGTTGTATTTAGCCTGTCTAGATCATCAAAACACTGCTTTTCATGCTAGCAAGTTCTTGCAATGGATTGAAGAATATGCACTCCATCTTGTCTAATGCCCGTACTATTTGTATTCATTTCTTTATTTTTAAACGTGAATAATGTTGGAGTCACCTTAACGAAGCACCTTTTATTAGCTGATCTTTCAACAGTACAGAGCACCCTGGAACAAGAGTCACCCAACACATGGAACATGGCATTGAGGCCTCTGACTCACCAAGTAATATCCTCTGTTCAGAAATATCTGATGGTACGTACCGCATTTTTTTCTTTGCCTGTAACCTTCCTGGCTCTTGCGTTTAATTCTAACCACTTCACAGCACGACCCATAGAACAGAAACCGAACACTGCTGTGCTCTCTTGACCAGCTGTGAAGGCCTACATGTACTCAAGCCTAGCAAATACAAAAGCAGTAACAAAAAATGGAATCTGTCGACACTGGTCCAAACTTGCCATTAACCTGAAAATCCGCGTTATGGCCTAGACATAAGTGCAGGTGTGCTCAAAACACAAAAATGAGACAGTGCAGAAATAACAAAGGAGCTGCTGGTAACAGCTAATCTGTGTTGGTATATCTAGAAGAGAGACACCCAGTTCTGAAAAGGTCCCTTCTTTCCGAACCCTGCTTGTGTGAAGACTGCTTATTTGATCTTGTGAATAGAGGTATTACTACCTAGAGCATTTTTAAGCACCTGTAACTCATCTGGTACACAGTAAAGGAACCGTTTCTCATAAAGTGCAGATAAATAACACTCATTTGATAAATCTCATGGCTGCAGTCTTTAGCAAGGTTGAAGGAGAAGTTAGACTTGACAGCTGAGCTGATGCAATAGCTCACAGCTGCCAAAAAAAACAGTCCTACTTGTTTCTCTCTGTGGGACCTCTGCTAGGTCCTGCTCCCCTAGTGACCCAGTCAGATGACTAAACTGGTAGTAAACATTCCCTTTTATTTTTGCTGGGTATGCTTTTCAGGAGGTGCCAGAACAAAGAAAAAGGCACAGGATCTTATGATCAGGAAAGGGATCAACCCTTCTGGCTACCAAAGGAGGTGAGCTCAGCTCGACTGTCATCCCTGTGTCTGGTGATGCCCCGTATGACAGAGAACGAGAGATGTGTTTGTATTTGTGGAGAGAGGGGACAGGCTCCCACATTCCTCTGCTGTACATCATCTCCAACATTTTGTCCTCAGCATCCTTCAGTGAACAAGGCACAGAAGTTAAAGCACACAGAGCTGCAGAAAAACTCCAGAGTGCCTTTCACAAATGTGTATATTTTAAATGGGTTCTTGCTTGCACTGTTCAAATTCTACTCACCGAATACAGTAAGAAGCCAGTTTTTCCAACAGCTCTGGCTACCACCTAGGAAGAAATACTCGTGATAGGCTTTGGTGCAAGTAGGACTCCTTTCCCTATTATTTATGGCTGGCAGGTCAAGAATACAGAGGCCATCTCATGGGACCAAAGAGAATTATTACAGAGGAAAGTAAAATATCCAATAAAAGGAACATCTGTATCAAGGTCTTCACAAAAAAATGCACCCATAGTCTAGAGTTTGGCTTCAAGGTCTCTTCATGTTAGGTTGGAAGGTGATCACCAGTTATTGCTCTGTGCACGGTATCTATGAATTCACATTAATGTCACTGCTGTTAATACCGAAACTGTGCTACTGTACTGAATCTACGACCCCCGTGTTTGTTCAGCTTCACTTCAAGACGATGGGTATGTGCCAACACTGCTTCCAATATTAAAACTCTTAATGCCAAGAGATGCTGGAGCCTTAGGCTATTACACCAATGCTATGCACTTCACGTAGATTATTGGGAAGATATAACTACAGGTAACTGACAACTTCCCTCCCTCCTTTCCATCAAAAAGGGATCACCTATTGCAAGACAGGTCTCTGTGCTGTCCCTTAACCAGCTTTGGCAGTGGAGAAGGCACCTTGGTAAAAACAGTAAGTCAGCAGGCTCAAGCAATGGTACAAAGAAAATAAGTCTTAGATTTAAGCATGGCCAGCAGGTCGAGGGAGGTGATTCTGCCCCTCTACTCGGCTCTGGTGAGACCCCACCTGGAGTACTGCGTCCAGCTCTGGAGCCCTCAGCACAAGAAGGACATGGAGCTGTTGGAGCGGGTCCAGAAGAGGGCCACAAAAATGATCCGAGGGCTGGAACACCTCTCCTATGAGGACAGGCTGAGAGAGTTGGGGCTGTTCAGCCTGGAGAAGAGAAGGCTGCGGGGAGACCTTAGTGCGGCCTTTCAGTACTTAAAGGGGGCCTATAGGAAAGATGGGGACAGTCTTTTTAGCAAGGCCTGTTGCGACAGGACAAGGGGTAATGGTTTTAAACTAAAGGAGGGGAAATTTAGGCTAGATATAAGGAAAAAATTTTTTACAATGAGGGTGGTGAAGCACTGGAACAGGTTGCCCAGAGAGGTAGTGGAGGCCCCATCCCTGGAAACATTCAAGGTCAGGTTGGATGGGGCTCTGAGCAACCTGATCTAGTTGATGATGTCCCTGCTCACTGCAGGGGGGTTGGACTAGATGACCTCTAAAGGTCCCTTCCAACCCAAAGCATTCTATGATTCTATGATTTAGCTTTTTGCTGCTTGTTTGGAAACAGTAGGTTTAAGAGGAAGTCTTTCCCAGAAGAAAAGAAATTCATCTCCAAATACTTGATGAGTAAAGGAGGAAGAGTATTTTGTCCTTCAAAGACATCCAGTCTCCAGGACCTAGAAGTATGCTCAGCCAAACTTTCTTATCAACACTGTGTTACAAATCGGTAGTAATGTTCTTGTCCTCCTCTGCCATCATTAATTCTTGAGCATTAGCAGCCTCCAACATAAGCAAACAAAGAGAGAACAACAGTTCAGCCATTAGAAAGGGGTGCAGCCCAGCTGGAAGTTACGTTTGCAGTCATCTGGGCAAAGAGCTAGAGGTTAAGCATGCATACATTTCAAATCTGCTCATGAAAGACCAGCTGGCAGCTAAATGTTGTTCTGAAGCTTCCCACAGGAAGAGAAAGAAAATATCTTCCTTTTGTCTGGCAAAACTAATCCCTGTAATCAAAGCTGAAGTTTAAACGGCTTGCAAAACTGTTCCCAACTTACAAGGCTGCCAACCCCAAAGCACTGAAGAGTTATGAATCAGGTCCCACCGAGATTAAGTCTTTTTCTTTCTGAATTTTGATCGCTTATGAATTATATTTAGAAGTCTTCCTCTGTGATAAAGAGAACTAGATACTTTGTTGTGACTTGCAGTTATCATAAAAACAAAAATCAAAGAAGCCCATGACAGCTGTTTGAAGAAAGTCTATAAATAAATAAATAAATAAATATCAAGAATGCAAAGGAAAGAAAACCTACAGTGACTGCAAAGAAACTTTCAGCAAATATGCTAGTTAGGTAAACAGGAGTCTGACCAGCACAGAAACTGAGATGAACTGTATAAACAAGATGATGAAATCATATTTTCATCTGCACTTCGTGGGTAGAGATCTAAAGGAGCTCATGAATTTTATTCCACTGCTCTTCTTCTGGACAATGAGAGCGCCCTTGGAATAGCAAGCCAAAGTGAGCTGTGCCAAGATCTGAGATGCTATGGATGATTGCAGGAATGAAGGTCAGAAGAGAGGACTAAACCAGACCACTCTCTTCCATCACTGCATCTGACCTTCCCTCCCAGGCTCCAGGTTACTTGCCCACCCCAAGCCACCCTGTCAAGTTTTTGGCATGTAGAATCGTAGAATGGTTTGGGTTGGAAGGGACCTTAAAGATCACCTACTTCCAACTCCCCTGCCATGGGCAGGGACACCTTCCACTAGACCAGGTCACTCAAAGCCCCATCCAACCTGGCTTTGAACACTACCAGGGATGGGGCATCCACAACTTCCCTGGGCAACTTGTTCCAGTGCCTCACCACCCTCATAGTGAAGAATTTCTTCTTTATATCTAATCTAAATCTGCTCTCTTTCAGTTTAAAGCCATTACCCCTTGTCCTATCACTACATGCCCTTGTAAACTGTCCCTCTCCAGCTTTCTTGTAGGCCCCCTTCAGGTACTGGAAGGCTGCATGTAGGCATGTGTTTCCAAAGGCAAGTGGTAAAGTACTAGAAGAGCCTCCCTTTTCTTATTTCCCCTTCCTCCCACTCTCCAGCAATTTCTGCCAAGGTATTAAAGAAATAATTTAGCCCAAAGCTAAAGGACAGGTCAAAAATCTAACAGATTACTTCAGTAGCATAATCACTTAACAGAAAGCTATCGTGTCAAGCCATGTTCAAGCATCCTAGCTTGCAAACACAGTATGTATTCTGGGTTGGCAATACCAGTCAGTTTTCTCTTCTCCATCCAAACCCCATGTACGTGGGCAAGTGATATTCTCATTTCCTAAATGGAGGCCATTTGTATGGATTTTTAAACTAGAATAAAGTTTCCTGACATGGCATCAACCATCCAGTGGGAAGCAAGTTTAATCCTTTTCACTTTGCCTTCTTCCCCCCGACACTTCCACTGTGAAACAGTTTTTGAATAATGATCCTAGAAAGATGATTTCTGCTTTTTGGATAGTGATTATGTTTTGGACAAGTCTTCAGATAAACTTCAGCACTGCGTCGCCTGCGTGGTGTACTTTAAAACAGGGCATGTGCAAAGACATGAAAAAAGCTGATTAGTAAGTGTCATAAAGGGGACTAACTTTTTTAGGACAAGATGACAGATGTGTAAAAAGAATATGGATAGTCTTTTTGTACTGAATGTTTACTCACGTGCTCTGGGAAAAGGGAGAACAACAGGTATTTTTCCACGCATACTCTAAAAAACCTTTCAGTCTCTGGGTTACTATTTCAGATTTGAAGGAATCTCACTTAAATCATTAATTTTAGCACTCAAAAAATCTCCTAAGAGGAGATTTTGGTACCTTTTAATCTTGCAACACATTTTCAGAACAAGGAACACGAAGGTAATGTCCCCTGACATTCCTACATCTTGTATCACCGTTCACAAAACTGTATGGCAAGACTGTAGCATAATTAAAGATCTTCAAGGTTTTCCTCTTTAGGAGCAGGATCAGTCTAGACTAGCTCCTTAAAGGAAGTTCAAAGGCCACACGCCCCTCTCACATATGATAATCAGATATACCAGTGAGGCACATTATCCGAAATGAGTCAGACCTGTTTGTCTGTGGGCCTGAAACGGTAACAAAAGATGTCAGCCGTGCACAGGGCCAGGGTTAGGCATGGACTGAGCAAATGGCTGGAAACGAGGGATAAGGCAGGAAGGAACTCCTGTCCCAGCAGTACATACAATTTAAATGATTAAACAGCCCAAGGACTTTGAGAAGACACGAGTTTTTACCTAGCAAAACAATATCTGAGAGCATGTCACATCATGTCTCACTGTAAAGCAGCTGCAGTTCAGATTGTAAAGGCACAGGGTTAGCCACGGCTCTGTGGACATCCTTCACCAAAGTCATGACACAAGCAGCAGCTTCTTCCTTTCTACTGAAGTGAATGAGAGCTTTGCTGCTGCATCAACCGAGGGCTTAAGCTGCTGTTGGGAGAGACTGTCTGCAAAAATCCTGTCCTCCAAACAAGTGGCCAGGGTTTCTAGGACGGATTTCCCCATCTTCTGACACTTCTAGACTCTTCAGACTCCAGAAAACTTTCTGCCAGAGTGCAATACAACCAGCACAAGGCTGTTTCCTTGCCTGGAGTGGCAAGTGGCCTTGTGCAGTTAAGCAATGCAAAAAGCACAGCCACACTACTGAGTTTTCTCCCAGCTGCTCTTGAACACCTCTGCACTGTTATCTCTGCAGCATGTAAAAGCCCAATAAAGGAGCAGAGAGAGGCACACATACCACAAGGAAGAATTTATAACAAAGTTTTTTGGCTCTTCGCGATAGTCATCTAAGGAAAACATCAATTTTGTTTACCACTCTGATGTGACATTTTGCAGGCCACATCATATCCCTGCATACTTACCTTGAAATACAACTGTCATTTTCAAGCCTCAGACAGACAGGAACATTGCAGACAACAAATCCATGACCCCAGCTCCCATCCCGTTTATAGCATGTTGCAATGCTTTCTCAGAAAATTAAATATATAGTAAAAGAAATAAAGAAAAAGCATGTGCTTTATTCAAGAGCTGATGGTCAAGGTAGGACAGCTCAACTACAAGTACTGTCACTGAAAATAATGTCACTATGAAAAAGCAGGTATACCAGCCTTAATTTGCATCCAGCATGGCTAAGCAAAAATTCATGAGGAAAGAAAATCTGGTTAGCACAGTGATGCTGCAGTTCTGGAGCCTGTTCTCTAGAGAGCAGGTTTAAATTCAAAGCAGCCATGGCCTGTTCTCTTTATTGCCCTCATACACTCCCGAGGCCCCTGCAAAAATCACAAACGTGCCTTGTGCTCAGGAGGGTACCAATCACTAATAGCAAGTTAATCACAAGTCAGAGCTGAAGAGCCTTCCCAGAGCTGCCCAGGAAAGCTTGCACCAGCACCTGCCTGTACTGTACTTGTCTAAATCTATGGGTATTTTACTGAAGGAAGAACACACAGACTTTTTCTTTTTAAAGCCTTCCTCCATGTGAAAGTCAGTTTTTATGGGGTAGATATGAAGCAACCTAGTCGAGTCGTGGTCTGCACACAGGGAGCGGGTGCCAATACTCCCCTTCTCCTGGGAGCAGGATCATTGCTTTAGCCAGTAACAAACAGTCTTCCAATAAAGGGCATAAAACTGCACAGGAAGAGAGAAGAAACAAGTCCTGAAGTCATACAAAAAAAAAATTCATTCCTCTTAGTTCAGGTAGCAGGCAGCACAAAGAATGAAAACACACTTCTTAGCAAAGGCCACCACAAAGCATTCTGGTATATGGAATGACAGCGTGAACTGGCATCCTAAGATTATAACCAAGCACATGAAAAATAAGTCAGGAAAGAGAACTACAGTTATTAACGTTTACACAAAAGGATTTTATTTTTCTAAAGCCATCTCTAGCATAATTCTTTATATTTGCCAAGCAGAGCTCAGTCTCTGACAGCTGCGCTCAGAGAGCAGCAACTCCCTGGCAGCACGCTGTCAGTGCCGCAGTACTGGGTCGTACCTCCCGGGGTCTGGGCTGGATCTGTTCTGGGCTGCGCGCTTTCCGCTGCCATCCAGCATGTTCTGTCCCCAGACGCCGGCGCCACAGCTTGCCTAATAAGGCCACACACGAGTTGACTGGCTGGCTTGTAGGTCACCCAGTGTTTACCTTGCAAGCCGGCAGCGCAGCAGCAGCTGGAGCCTACCTACCCCTTCCGCAGGCGGAGGGGGCTCGGCCAGCCCTCCTCAACAGCTATGGCACGGCTCCACCATCCCTGCACTTGCAGAGCCACAGGAACCTCGGCAGATCAGCGCTGGTCAGGAGGTCTTGCTGCTCCTACACGGGAGGTTAAGCTCAGCCAACAGCTCATGGCTGAGGGAGACATACTTCAGTTTTACCACAAGCAGCGTGAAAC
Source organism: Balaeniceps rex (assembly GCA_013401315.1). NCBI lineage: Eukaryota > Metazoa > Chordata > Aves > Pelecaniformes > Balaenicipitidae > Balaeniceps > Balaeniceps rex. The sequence goes on along the minus strand of VYZW01048932.1, from coordinate 16,825 downwards.
TGCAGCGAGTGCAGGTACAGTTTTCACCACGGCACATTTTAGGACCGCTAGACTGAAAAAATAATTGGGTTTCTCACTGCCTGAATTGCTTGAAAGTAGGCCAGCAGAGTGGGTATAAACAGCCACCTTCAGAGCTCCAAGACAGCAGACAGGTACTTGTCAAACACCAGAACCAAGTGAACTAGATGAAAGCAATGTACAGATATTCATTTGAACACTACTATTTAATTATTGAACACTCTTGATCAGTTATGGTGAGATTCACTGCAATTCAGACAGATGGCTTCAAAAGTAATGATTTATTCTCCCCAGAATAGCTATCCGGCAAAAAAAATGTGCTTCTGCTGCTTGCTGCCTCTCTTGTGATTCAGACTAGTTTTTCCTTTATACCTCTACCAAGGTAATTTCAAGATGCTAGATTTGGACACCATCTTATCCTCTTTCCCAGCACAGAGTCTGCAACGAAAGCCACAAGACCGGTCTGTGGTTAGATGCGGCAGACAGAGGAGAGCAGCACAGGTCACCTCCTGCTACAGCACTGCTGTGAGCCCCCTCCAAGGGGACGCTTAGAGTGGCTTTTTCCCTACAGGTCAGTACGGACAGTGCATTTCTGTCCTTCATTCCCCTCATGTCTGGTACAGAACAGTAAAATACCAGGACAGTCCAGATGTTATTTGTACCCTGATATTTCTAAAATCGGCATCCAATCTTCTAAGCACTTTTGCTGCCTTGAATGAAGCATCCCCAGTGAGCGCAGTGCCAGAAGGCTGGCAGAGACTGTCCCCAGTCAGCAGGGACGGGCACAGAGAGCGCAGCTCTACGGGAGGGCACTGGAGAGCAAACTAAGGATCCTGCCCATTGCCCTGGAAACTTCCAGCTCTTGCATTTTGTAAACTCCATATCACAGCTCCTTAGTACTAGAAAAACGACACCACCCTGTAAGGCTTAAATATCCACCTGGTACTAACAGATGTAACGATACATTTACCAAATGATTCTCACAGCTAGGAAAATCTCTAACACGCAGGGAGTAAAACTAAACAATGATTATCGCCCCACTGAAAGAAACCAAACTGCCACAGTTAGGTCCTATTCCTGCAATGCACCCGGGGTTCACACTATTATAATTAAAAGTCATAGCATACATGGCCAACTCACTCTTTAAATAGCTCATGTTAAAAAATGCAGCTGGGAATCATGCTGACAGTTTGTAAAGCCTAGCCATTATCATTTTGGGCTGAAGCTGTGCCCAGATGCACACACAGATCTTAGCTCAGAAGTGCTGATTTTCTGCTGAAAGTCTAGTCTCACCCAATATATGCTTCACTACTACAAAGAAATGGGGCACACATATTCAAAAAAGGGCCAGTCAGACACGATTACACGCAAGTAGTCCTAAAAAAAGCTAACTCACTTTGTGTCCAATTTGCTTAGATCAGCAGCATGGTATGCTCTTATGACTATCTAATATCAATAATGAATGCTGTAGGAAACTAAACAACACACTAGGAATAAGACAGACTGGTGTGTGTGCATTAGACCTGTTAACAGAGTTTTAGGAAGAAGGCAGGAGAGCCCTGAACTATGGAAGTCAGTCACGCTTCACAGACATCCAGGCTGGGACAAGAGAAAACCTATTGGGCTTGCACTATTTGCTAGAGGAAATGGGTTCACCCATTCGTTTCTGGTCTCTCAGAACACATGCTAACAAACTCAAAGTACCAGGGGGAACACTGTCTCTCCTTTTGGTTAAAAAGGAGAACCTCAATGAACTCAGGCACATCCAGAAAAAACCCTTGACACCCTCACAGGTGACTGCTTATTTGACACCAGTTAACTTAGGACCGTTTGCGTAACTGCATACTAGCAAATACTTTCAAATGCTTTTACGCTTTTGCAGTTTTAATTTTAAATGGAAGGTAAAGTAACAGCTGACTTTTCTCCATTCTAACACTCCCATTTTCCATCTTGCTCACAGACATTAAGAATTCCAAAAGACAGGCTTCAGGAAGGAATTTTTGGGACAGTTTAGAAGTACAGCAGTATCTCCTCCACTGTGCTAAAGGTGGAAAAAAAATGAAAAAAGAATTAACATTTTTTTAATCTGTATTCTGAATATCTGAAATGCAAAAGGCCACTTAAGTGGTAGAGAAGTCACCCTCACGAAGAAGCATGGCTTTTTCATTGCTCAGGACAAATCGCAGTTATTGTACTCGGCTATACCTGACTGGTGCAGAGCTAAAGAGTAAAGTTCTCACTGAATTCTTCAAGAACAGCAAAATCTACGCATATCAAAGGTGATGCTGAAGGAACAGAATAATGACTTACATAAGACCTCTACTTTAAATCAAGACTGAAGAATTTTTTCTGCACACACTCCCCCAAACAGGCCACTTCCTCCACTGACCTTACAAGACTCAACTGCCACCCCAGCCCTCAGTCACATGAGAAGAAACACATCTACCACGTAATCAACAATTATGTGCTGCAGGCACACATTCACTGAGAAGACAGATGGGGTTTCAGTGAGGTAACAGGGAGGTGTTCTTCCCCTGGTGTACAAATGGTCAGTTCAAGCTCAAAAGCAAAATGTCGTGACTTTGTTCAAATGAAATGTAGTGAGCAGAGAAAACAGCCTACAAATGAAAGAACAAAGGCAGTTGCTTGGGGAGCTGAGAGGTTTCTAATAGTCCAGCCTCCCTGAGCCACCTTGGGAATGTACAGAGGACAGCCCCCAAGGCTGGAGCAACCTTGATGCCCGTGTGATGGCTGGGAGGGAGAGCTCTGCCACACCACAGCTTTTACTGCCACATGGGAGGAGCTCAGCTGTATGTGCCCCAAAGTTCACGCATCTTCCTGAGACTAGAACTGCCATTCCCAGCTCTACTCCTTTTAGTCTCCTAGCTCTCATCCTTGCCAGTCCCTCTCTTCTCATTTTATTTCTGCTGCCTTCTGCATACCTCCACCTTCCTCCTGTACCCCATCCTATGGGTAATCCCACTGCACTTGTATTCTTCAGTGTTTCCAGATATACTTCCACTTCTTCCCTGGTTGTTCTCCAGCTCCCACTGCAGATTCTCCCATTAGAGACCCAGTCCCACCCCAGTGGCTCTCTTTACCCACTCCACTCCACCCCACCCCACCCCCTCCCCAAACCAGGCCACCTTCTTGAGCAGGGTTTTGTTTTCCTTCTCCAGGAGGCTTCGGTAAAGGGCTGACTAATCTAGCAGTCTTGATACTTACTCTCCCCTTTACCAGGTGCACATGGGAAACTAAGGATGTGGATTTGTGAGAGCTGAACCAACCCGGAGCACACAAAGCTTAAGTTCAGCAGCACACTATGGAGCAGGCCAACCACTGGAGGGTGATAGCGTAAGCAGGAAAGTGGACTCTTTTCTTTTGCAGGTAAGTTCCCTTGTCTGTCCCATGAATAGCATCAAAGGAATGCTGTGTTGTTTGAAGAGAGGCACTGAGGGTGTGTAATGGGAAAAAAAGAGACATCCCTTAAAAGAGAGAAAAGACAGGCAGCTTGAAAAAATTAGAGTTGGAAAGAATGAAGGACCCCCTAGATGTCTTGATGGTCATTGGTTATTATAGTAATACACTAACAACCAGTTATAGAAAGGGTGCTGGACTAGGTCCTTGCAAGGCAGGCCTTACAACCCAGGCTTTGAAAACATACCTACAGTAGTATTTGTCTAAAAGTGAGGCAAAACCACTGCTGAGAAATAGCGCATTATCATCGAAATCACAGACACCCACAGTACAATGCTTCTCAGCCAGCAGGACACAGTGGGACGCAGCCCTGTGCCAGGTGATGCTACAAAATCCTCAGTCACTAGGGGCCTGTCACATGTGAATGCAGTCTAGTGCTGAGTTAAATGTTCAGCTAGCTCAGACGAGGCAGCAATATGTCCAGCTGCTGCAGGAGGACAGAGCTCAGGAGGGGCTGCAAAACCCAGCAGGGAAACGGGGCAAGTTCTGCAGCAAGTCTTCTCTTCGCCACCCACACCACACTCTGTCCGAATCAAGGACCTTGCGGTTCTCGGAAGCAATGAGATGTCGCAAGCCTTGGGGAATTTTGCGGTGCATGGACCCTGAGAAGCTTCATTGTTAAAATGCCTCATCATCCTCACAGGCCCCACAGCCACAGCTAAGGCTGGACCCACAGTTTGTGATCCAAGCAATGAACGGCAGTTGTACATGAGCTTCAGCACCTTAACAGAGCATGTACGGGACAGGTACACAAGAAATTCACTGAAATGCACCTAATTTATTGTCAGCACAGTGCCCTGCTCACAGAGTCAGCAGAAAGGTATTCTTATAGCATGAAAATAGTCCTTCTTCCTACAGCAGGGAGCCTCTGGGAGCCATTTGGGAACTTTATTTTGGCATACCAACACTACTGGCACATTTACTATTAAGTTCTATATCAACACTCCACACAAAGGATTTTGAAGTCCAAGCAAGATGCTCGTTTTCCTCACTGCCTTTCTACACCTGGCCTGATTTTTATAACTGCTAATGGAAAAACTGAATAAAATAAAGCAGCAGAAGAGCTAAGTAATCCAGCAGCTTCTCTAAATAAATGATTTAACAGTTTGTATTGCACTTCAGCATAAACATATCTTGCTTTGACTTAAGAAAAATCAAGCTCTTAAATAGTCAAGTAAACAGAAAAAAGCTCAGTCAAGGCTACAATTCAAGACATTTATATTAACTTGTATCTTGTACACTGTGTAAGTGTATTGCTTGCCAATGGCTTTAAGTCAAACTACAGCAGTATTTTAAACTCCCATGGAAAGTATGCCTGCATTAAAACTCAGTACAAGAAACTTAAACATCCTGACAGCATGTGGCCATGCATGAGATCACTGAAAAGCTGCAGCATTTTCTTCAGCTCTTTATTTTCATTTCCTGGGAAGTTTGAAACCATAATCAACAGCTTACACCCAAAGTCTAGATGTCAAGACAGCACAGACTGGAGTAAGTCCAGGAGTTGCATTAGCTCACAATACACAGTAAAATAACAAAATCCTATCCAAGGAGATCCAAAGCACTAGCATGCTATTTAATGAAGGCTGAACAAAACTAGATGATTGCTCCTAGAGAGGACACTATACAGGGATTTCACTTGGAAAGCATAATTTCATTTTTATAGTCAAATTTTCACTTTCTTCTCTCAAGGGTATGTGTGTGTGTGTGTGTGAAAGTATTCTATTAAACAGTTTGGCATACGTAAGTTTTCAACTAGTTGCTTTTTTTGGGAGCTTTTTGTGTGCCAAGAATTATCTGTATTTCTTGCAAGTCATTATGAGGAACAGTGTGAGAGCATCCAGTTTCTGATATTTCAAGGGTCTGAGAGTGTGTAAAACCCATCTGATTTTACAAAGCATTCACAGGAAAAAAGTTTGCTTGGTTGGGGTTTTTTTAAAGATTTTTTTCACCTATGGACTGTAAAAAAATTTTCTGTCAGAATAAACACACAAGTCTTGATTGAAAGAGTCTTATTCACCTATCCTGTCTTTTTGTCCTGTAATTGGGAAGCAAAGAAAAGCAGAAGGCAGGCAGCTTGGTAAGTAACCTTGAAAAATTACTTCCAAACATAGAAAGACAGGGAAGAGAATGGAGGAAACTAAGGAACGCCAAGGTGAATCAGGACCAGGAATGCCAGAAATCTACATCAGTGTAGACCAATGCCTTGTTTTGTTTAAAAAGTCAAGCAGTCATTTCTCTGTGTTAGTGATAAACTGTTAGTTGTGGTGCTTTTTTTCTAATGGGTGAAGCATGCCACCGAGAGCGTTCCACATGCACTACTTTCTGGCAAATATCTTAACAGGAACATCCAGTAACAAACATTGCTAAATACAGTAACAAATTTACCCCTTCCCCCCAAAAAAACTTACATTTTATTTCTATTTCCTTATCTAAAGGCTTAACTACTCCTCTTCAAAATCTAAGATATTAAGGCGGGGGGGGGGGAAGTCTATGAAGAAAATAAACAAGTGTGGACTCCATACAGGATAGTTCAGTTTTCAAGTTTAGAGACTGCAGCAGGACTTTGACTTCCTTTCAGTTACCCTTACTAAGAGATAGGGTTTGGAAAACAAGATGGTAAGAAGAACTCAGAACAGATTTTGCGCCCCGTTATGTTGGAATAATATATAGTTATAGACATCTCCATCTACTGGAATTGCTACAAATAGCATTCTCCTGGAGAAACTGGCTGCCCAATGGCCTGGACAGGCATACTCTTTGCTGGGTTAAAAACTGGCTGGATGGCTGGGCCCAAAGGG
>VYZW01048924.1:11173-33856 GCA_013401315.1 Balaeniceps rex | reverse complement strand
CATTTGTCCACAGTCTGAACCACTATTTTCTTGAATTCTTCTGCCCCTTTCAGCCATCCATGGAACACCCTATCTTGAGCCCAAAACACCTCAAAACTCAAAAATGCCATTATAGCTACACAGACTTTGCCAAGAACGACATTTGTTTTCTGTAAGTCTAGTTTTAAAAGCTTCTTAACTTCCTCATATTGTATGTTAACTCTTGTGAAGTAAGGCTTTAATACTGAGAACATGGAAGCATGTGCTGCAATTCATTCAGTGATTAGAAAGGTCAGGTAAATTCCACATAAATTTTCATCAGGCTAAAAGACGGCTCCCTTCCCTCACTATTTAACAGCCTGTTAAACACAGTGACATTTTATAAATATTGTTTAGGCTCTTCTGGCTTCTACTACAGAAAAGCAGTATGCCATATGACAGTAGATAACATCCTTATACAACACACACAAGAACAGCTGGGACTAAACCCAGGCCTTCAAAAAAAGGAAAGGAAAAAGCCACTGCATATCAAGGCATTTGGGGAAATAAATCTTCCCAGTCAAGCAGTAGAACGTAAGCTCTTTCCACAGAACTACCATTAAAAGTAAACATAAAGACAAAGAATCTTGACACTACCTTGTGATAGTACAAATACCATCTCTTTTGTCTATGACATTTCCATTTCCTGGTATACATTAAACATACAATTTGCTTAAACATGCTCAATCTCATTTATATTGAAAAGGCATGAAAATAATCCACAAAGCAAGTACCATCCTCTAGGACTTGAGTATAAGGTTGGCACATAAATTCCTCCTTTCTACGTGGCAGCACACTGCAAAATTGCTGTTAAAGCACCAGCATAAACATCACTTTCTTTAAATAAATGCCAGAGAACATTCAAGGCTTTTCAGGCAATTTAGCTATTCAATGCAACACCATGACATTTATCTTACTCTAATGCATCCTAATACACCAACAAGCACAGAATCTGAACCAAAGATTTAAAAAAAAAAAAAGAAGAAAAAAGAAAGACCACTAGAATGACTTTTTAAGCCAGTAAAATTGCCGAGAAAATGCCCAAAACTTCAGAGTTTTCAGAAAGAAAATAATCTTGCAGAAATTACACAAAAACCAAAAACTAAAGCTGCCAGGCATTGAGCAATACATTACAGCACCAGTGCCTGCACCAAGAGGCTTATCTCCCTGAAAAGCTTTCACACTACAATTAGTGGGAAAGGTCTCTGGCAAGGTATTTTAGCACCAGACTATATAAAGACAGTTTCATGTAACCACAGAATAAACTAAGCTGGAAAGGACGTCTGAGCGATCACCTAGTTCAACTCCCCACTCAAAGCAGGACCAACTTGAAGTTACCAGCTTAAACAGGTTAATTAATGCAAGCACCTACTTCTGAAATAACAAATATATGTTTGTAATCCAGTTACTGGTTTTGTACTCATTTGCCTGTTAAAAAGAATAATTAAATCAGAACAACTATATGCATTAAGACACCAGAAGCCAATGTATAGGCCCATAGGAATAACTGGCCAGTATATATACTCAATTTTACTTTTCCCCTGCAGGCAGCATCACTTATGTGACGTTCCCCAGATTCACAGTAGAAACGGATATACGATATCAAAGCTAACATCCATCTTCATTGCCCAGTGATACACAAAAATAGCACAAGCTGAAGTTTAGCCTGTAGTTTGCCAATGTATGTATTGTACTGAAAGTACAGAAAGTACTGAAAGCAAAATAAAGGAAAGCATAGCTCAATAAAATCCGCATGTGCTTTGTGCAGGATGGGCATCCCCGAAAGCAACATATGGCTCTTCAAAACAAAAAAAAGAGACAAACATGAAGGGACTAAAAGTCTGACCATGCAAGTATTCCTACTGCTGAAAACAGGTTTGAATAGATTCCTAAGATCACCAAAAAGTCAGTTGTTTGCTTAGTTTATTACATATTTTAAATATTCAAAAGGGAAATAAATACACAATTTGAACACAAATTCTGCCTAAAATAATAATTTCCATTTCTATAGAGGTGGGGGAGGGGAAAGCATACAATTTTTAAATAAACCATACATTTCAGAATGCTGAAAGCAAAATTATAGACACATGTATGAAGTTTACCTGGTAATCTCCTGCTGAAGCTGAGAAACAGTAGGCACATAGAACACTACTCCAAAATACACAGTTGGCTCCAAGGCATATTTGTCCAGCTGCTTTTTCAGAGGCTTGTCCAAATCTACCCATCTGCGCTGATTCTGCTTATTATAATACCACAGACTGAAATATGTAATCTGAAAAAGAGGTATTTCAATGATGAAAAAAAGTTAATATTGCGATATTAGGTAAAATGTATTGTATGAAAGTCTTGCTACTTAGAAATAAAAGTTTTAAAGGCTATGTGTTATTGAAAACTTAAGAGAACTGGAGAGATTTTTAATATCAAAAGCAGACATTACTTCCAGATAAGCAATCCAGGTACATAAGGTTCCCCACCTAAAATATTACCAAACCTACTCTTTATTTGCAAACAGTCCCTGATCCTGTTGTGGCAACTCACAGATGTTAGCAGTAAGCATTTATGTGTGACAGGAAAACTAAGGGAAGTGAGGAAGGCAAATAGAAAATGACATTGGACAGCAGGAGAGCAAAGTATGGCTTCTCTGGGGAACTGGCAGGCAGGCTCACATGGGATGCTGAAGGACAAAAGAGCACAGGACAGCTGGTCAGTCAAAGACAAGCTCATTAAAGCACATGTATGGCTCATCCCACGAGCAAGAAAATGACCAGGTACAGCAGCAAGCTACCTCGCCTGAGCAGGCAACTCTTGACCAAGCCAAAACACAAAATACAGTATGCACTGGAATAGATTGCCCTGAGAGGCTGAGGGATGTCCATCCCTGGAATGTCAAAATCCCACTGGACAACATCTTGAGCAACACAATCTAACTTTGACTAGATCTCCTCTGAGAAGGAATTTGGACCAGAATATTTTTCTATCACTTCACAGTATAGTTCTAAATCCACACTGCAGAACCACTCATTCAAATTTAAATTTCTCCACTATGTTTAAACTGATTAAAATGTGCTCCTGCAGTACTTACTCAGTTCTGGACCAGCAAACAGACGTGGACTGGAAAATATTCATGTCATTATCATAGCAAAACTAGAAATCATAATTACAAGTTTTTTAATTGAGGGAGGGAGATAAGGGAATGCTATGAATTACCAGTTACATCTGTAGGCATTTACATGGAAATTCTCCAAGTCCTTGCTACATACACATTATTATATGTAGAAATGGTGGAAATACCAACACCTTTAATCCAACACTTTTCTTCATATATATTCAGATGTTTTTAACTTACACAAAATAAAGCTATTAAGGATGAAGTTTTATAAAACAAAGGACAATTCATCATAATGATTTTTTTACATCAATAATTTTGGCGAATTAGACTTGGAAAAATTGTCTGCCTAGCAAACAAAGTATTTACTGTTGTTTTCCCAGAAGCTCTAGCATTTTGATGCTTTGCAGCACAGATTTGAAATTCACTGGGGAGTGACAGCTGGTAGTAGAGAAAGGCTACTGTAGTACTTTCCTGTGAAAACTCACCTATATACATGGCTGAAAATTCATATACATACATCTTCTTAGATTATAGTCTAAACAGGATGAAGAGTCTACCTTCATGGGATTCTGGCTATCTCTTACAGCTCTGACAGGCTGACTATGCATGTAACAACCATGGCATGGGCATGTATGCTACATCCCAAGCTTCGAGGACAGCACTGAAGTCAATGCTCTGTATCAGCACAGATCATTAAATAATTTTGGGCACAAAAGTCAAGGTGTAGCATAAAATTAATAAAACCAGCTACTCCATAAAAGCATTTTATCTGGGAAATTAGAGCCAATTCTAAGGCATAACGTTCCTTTGATATTGCATACTAGCAAAATGTACTTCTTTGCCCCTCTCTAAATTAGCATCAACACAGTTTTAAGTGATTGTTCATGGGTTTTGGTGTTTTTTTTCCCCCAATGTTTAAAAAAAATCCTCTACGTGAAAATTTACATGTTACCATGTAATTGTAAAATCAGTATTCAGAAGATAAAAAAAATGTTAGGATGAAGTCTGCCCATCTAACCTTAATTAAGATCCCTTCTGCAAACTAAGACAACTCGGGTCCTACTTGATAAAAAGGCAGGCTGTAATACAAAAATTAAATTGAATTAGAACTGTTCATAGAAGAAAAAAGCAGTTTTTCAATACAGTGGAAGATAACCGGAGAAAAGGCAGAATGCTGATATATACAAAATAGTTTCATGATTGGGGAAGTTTAAAAATCACCATAGAGAAACAGACTGTATTCCCACATCAGAAACAGAGTTCTCTTGTAAAGCAAATCCTAAAAAGCAAATTTTTCACAGGCAGACACTGTGTGCTCTTCACTTCTGAATTCTGAAAACCAAGAGTCAAATTTAAGAAGTTGTAAACACTTCCAGTTTCACAATGACAAAAGGAATATGGCTCTGAATACAAGTACTATAAACAACATTGTTTTCTAAATTTCTCAGTCCAGGTGCATGAAGTTTGCTGATACCTTAGACAACATTTGCTTTTATTTCTGTGCTTCAATCCCCCAACCATAAGATATAGTGTGTGGTGACCTCTGCCACCCCACAAGGATATTGAGAATAGTATCTTAAGATTCCATAAGATGTTAGGAATTATAACCACACAAACTCCATTAAGAAATAAATATTACGTTCACTGTAACATCACACACTGAAAAGGGTAAAATGTACCGAATAACTACTCCTCAATCCTTCCTGCAGACTGAATGAGGAAAGGAATACATGTAGAAAGTCGTATTTCTCTTTCATTACAAGACTGTTAACACCATGCGCACAGCCACAGGAGCCAAAGTCAGACTGTGATGCTGACATCCTGTAACTTCTGAGTGTTATAATGTATATAAAATCACAGAATCACAGAATCATTTGGTTGGAAAAGACCTTTAAGATCATCAAGTCCAACCGTACCTGTCCACTACTAAACCATGTCCCTAAGCACCTCGTCTACCCGTCTTTTAAATACCTCCAGGGATGGGGACTCCACCACTTCCCTGGGCAGCCTGTTCCAATACCTGACAACCCTCTCTGTGAAGAAGTTTTTTCTAATATCTAATCTAAACCTCCCCTGATGCAACTTGAGGCCATTTCCTCTTGTCCTATCACTTGCTACCTGGGAGAAGAGACCAACACCCACCTCACTACAACCTCCTTTCAGGCAGTTGTAGAGGGCAATAAGGTCTCCCCTCAGCCTTCTCTTCTCCAGGCTGAACAACCCCAGATCCCTCAGCCGCTCCTCTTGTTCTCTAGACCCTTCACCAGCTTCGCTGCCCTTCTCTGGACACGCTCCAGCACCTCCATATCCTTCTTGTACTGAGGGGCCCAAAACTGAACACAGTACTCGAGGTGCGGCCTCACCAGTGCCGAGTACAGGGGAAGGATGACTTCCCTGGTCCTGCTGGCCACACTATTTCTGATACAAGCCAGGATGCCGTTGGCCTTCTTGGCCGCCTGGGCACACTGCTGGCTCATATTCAGTCGACTGTCGATCAACACCCCCAGATCCCTCTCCGAAAAGCAGCTTTCCAGCTTTCCAGCATTTTCCAATGCAAGATGGTAAGTAAATTAGAGGACCAAAAAATAAAAGTAACAGTTAAAGTTGAACTATACACCATGATCTACTTGATCTCACTTGCTAGGAAGAGCTCAAAAAAGAAAGCCTACTGTGCTGGGCCAGCCCACCTGCCCCACAGGTCAACTGCATCAACTGTGAGATCTGAACTGTTGAACCACAACCTTCTGGGTGAGAGCAGAGGCCAAGGAAGAGGCTGAAACCTAAGGGTAACAGCTACAGAACCACAAAAGCACACCAACAAAGTTGAAAGACTTCTATAAAAGATACCACACAAACACTTTTAAACACCAACTAAAAATGTATGCAAAAATTTCTAAGCAACTGAGTAACTTTTATCTGCAGCCTTGGTGTATTTAAGCCTCAAAGCAGCACAGATGTGTAACAGAAAGGTAAGGAGAGAATGAGCACAAACTTATGTTAACACCACCACTGTTTCAAACCCTCTGATGTAAGATACTCCTGGTTCTACAACCTTAAGTCTAAACTGAATGTATAGCCTATTTTTAAGGCATGATGATCACTTGCACTGCTCTGTTGCCTTAAAACACTGACAACTTTTTCTTGCCTACACACAGAACTGAATAGTTACTGGCACAACAGGCTAAGAAAAATGTTTCCACTTTTTAAAATACTCTCTGGAATCCAGCACATCTTTAAACAAGATTTTTCTGCCATGGTATTTTCCCTTACAAACTCCTCCAATCTGGACTATCAAAAATAAAATAAAAGCGATGCAAAACCTGCCTTCTGACTTGTACGCAAACCTTTCACTTGACTTCAAGGGCAGAATTTGATCCTGTGAGTTTTCAGGGGAGCTTATGCACCCTGGAATATTCGCACTGATTAAAATAGAATCCATTTTTATTCATTGCTAAAACATTTTATTATTAGCAGCTCGGGACAACACCCAATTCTAAAAAGAATGTCATGACACAGTTCTTAAAATATGTTAAGCCATTAAGATTAACACTACTTTGAGGTTCATTTATTTTAGTGACTTATTCATGACCCAACCTCTTTGAAGAAAATCAAACAGAAATAACAAGAACATATAATTTCTGCACAGTTACTTTCTACCTAGCTGCTTTCTGTCACTACAGACAGGAATAGTAAGCATTTTTGCATAAAAGTTGAAGAGTTATCAAGAACGCAAAAGTACCAAAAGTCCAACACAGTATGACAGCTCTCAAGTTGGTAGGAGTGGAGTGACTTCATCTATGAAGTCAACCAGACTTCCTAAGCTAAGCAGAGCAGCTTCGTCAGGTGTGAGTGCCACAAAACTACATTGCTGTAAGTGACTATATTATATCTTTTGCCATGATGTATGATGAGAGTCAGAAAAGTGGGGCTGATCAGTTTTAAGAAGAGACCAAAGTAAAATCTTGCTGTGGACTTCAATTGCCTAAGAGCGGGGCATCGAGAAGACAGAGCCAGACTCTTTTTGGAAGTGCTCACTGCAAGTATGAGAAGCACTGGGCACAAGCTGCAGTGTGGGAAATTCCAATTAGATCAGGAAAAAAATTTCACAACAAGACTAGCCAAACACTGGAAGAGGTAGCCCAAAAAGGTGTCAAATCTCTATCCTCGGAGGCACTTGAACTCATTCAGGCAATCCTGAGCCACCTGATCCAAGCCAGTCTTCCTGAGCAGAGGGTGGGATCATGCAACCCCTAGAGGTCCCTTCCAACTTAAACTATTATGCGATTCTATGTCATTATAGAATTGGTGCTGACAAAGAGAAACAGCTTACTGAGAAATTCTTGGATGCAAATTAAATAACACCATTTAAAAAAAAAAGTGTTATCTTTTACAAACCCATTAAAAATAGAGCTTTAAATCTTAAAATTCTCATCAGTTTCCACATCTATTGAGCATACTTTGCTGTTCCTCATCTCGTTTATAATTTGAAATGGAATCAATGAGATAGTCCTTCTTCCCTGTACCAACTGCCTGATATTAGTTAGCTACAACTAACTGCCGCATTTCATTTTATTTTCCTTAATATGGATCAGCCTCATCCCTAATATAATTCCACTTTGGCTCTAATCTAAACAGCTTTTGTATATATCAGTTATTCTCATTAGCAGTATAAAAAAAAAGTTTTAATATAGAACCTCAGGGTCTATTTTGGACACAGTTTACACTATCAAATGACTATCAATGACAAACATATATGCCAGATATCAAATGTGTGTGATCTTCTCACTTGAGCTTAACAGCACCTATTATGATCTCCAAACTCAACACTGCCTTCCATTTTTTGGCAGTATCATATAAAGAAAAAGTTATGTTCCCTAGGATTTTGAGACAACACTGTTACTGCCATCTTTAAAAAAAAAAAAAAAGAAAAAAGAAAAAAAATCATTCTCTATAAAACCTCAGACTACAGGAAAAAAAAACCAACTTTTTGTGGATGGAAGCACGGAGGACAAATAGAGTCTACCACAGATTCCCCTGAGGCATAGTAGTGTTCAACGTTTACTTCGAACTTATGTATTTAATTATATATTTCCCAGCTCATTTCCATGTCCTATATTACAAATCTTACAGAATATCTCACAGGTTACAAATAGACTGAAAAAGAGAATTGTTTTCTAACTGTTAATAGTTAGCCTTCTAATTAATGCGATCTGTACCTGCCTCAAGCGTACAGTGACCTGAGGAATCACCATCCTAAGATGTGAGGCAAGAAATTAAAAAAAAAGAAAACAATAACAGGGTTTACAGAAGAATGCAATCAAAATATATTTTCAGACTTTTCCTCTTTTACACTGGTACATACAAATAAAACAAGCGCTTTCCTGAACAGAGTGCTGAAAACACCTTCTCATTATTGAAGGATAAGCACTGCAGTTGGACTTTATAAAATCCCAGTTAGCCCAAGGGCTCCACTGCGTCTAGCTTTATTATATCCTTGGATACAAAACAGCTCCTGCCATCAGGATATCACAGTTTAAATAAACTGCATGCAGGAGAACTGGGTCCATAATCTTGTACTATGCATGACTGCCAGATACCAAGTGAAAACTTTACCCTATGCCCAATGTTAAGAACTATGGAAGGAGACGAGAGGCCCTGAAAATTCTCCAGAAACTCCACTCTTATCACAGCAGACAACCTCCTCCACAAATCTCTAGGGGAAGAAGGATTTGGAGCAGCCTAGACTGGCCTGTGTACAAGATCCAAGACTTCCTGGAAGCGGTGGAGAAAAAACCTGTGAGTCTTGCCACGTACCAGCCACCGAGTGGAAAGTTGCACTCCTCTACATTCTATCATGACCAATTCTTCTTGCAGAAAAAGGAGGACCACTGGCTAGCCTCATAAAAATCCCTCTCTTTTCCCCGTCTTGAAGCTACTCACTTTAGGGTACTTTTGCTTATACTATTTTTGTTCTAGTACTGACAAGATCTTCAACTGTAGCTGCAGGAAGGAGTATTTAGCAGGGTAGCTACACAAATACAGACAGAAGTCAGTCTTAAGGCTTAGTTCTTTCACCATGGAAACCTTTTTTCCAACACCCACCCAGACACAATTATTTTCTCCTAACTACTCCAATATGGGTTTCACAAATGCTATTTAAACAAAGCAATTGCCAACTATAGCTTAAAGCAAAACAGCAGGGATAAAAAATAAACAAACAAAATCAATACTTTGCAAGGTAATCTGACATATTCTAATTTATTCAAATTAAAACATTGCACAAATCACAATACACTGTGTTTTACACCCTTCAAATATCTTGAATAAATAGTCTTCTGACCGGCAAGGCAGATTCTACTCATCAGTACATTAGACAAAGGTAAACTGGCTAATTTACAAGCTAAAGAGCAATACCTTCATAGTGCATTGAAGACATTATATCCAAGACATATTTTAACCTCTTGCAGAAACAGGTCGGTTATCAACATGACCAAGACATGTAGAAACATACTTTTTTTTTTTAAATCATGTTACTTTTTCCCACCACTGTCCAAGGCTCCCAGAAGGACGGGCTCACACATCTGCTTTTGATTCACACCTTACACAGCACTGACATTAAAAGGAGTACCATGTTTCCATTCATCAGAGGCCTAAATTCTGATTGCTTTGCAACAGGGAAAAGCAAAATTTCAAACTACTCTAAAAATACTAAACAATAAACTAATGGTCTTTGCTTCAGAATTAAAGAAAACCTCTTCTGTCAAAATTAGTATAAAACTCTACAGCAATTCACAGACATTGTGACAGCGAAAAAATACCATTAAGCAGTATATTCAAATTCTGACCTAATTTTACAAAAAAGCTAAAGAAATCAGGGGCAAGCTTCCTAATTGCCACTATTAAGGAAATTAAGGAAAAACCTTAATTTTGTGCTGCTCAGCATAATAAGTCTGAGTGCAAATCCTATACCTGAATCTATCACTTTTTTCCCTTCAGAAAAAGGAAGAAGTACAATAATTGCAATTGATTTTTGGCTGACTGCTCTGTCCTTCAGTTTATCTTGGTTCCTAAATTACAGTTACAGCACACATAATTAATATATGTTTTAGATGGAGTCAAGTTTGGTTTTCAATGAAGTACCATCTTTTAAATTAATTAGATTACACACTGAAGGTCTGCATTTCTATATACATTCCTCCATGACAATTTCTCCTTTCCTAATTTTAAGGAAAATGTGGGTCAGAGAGACAACCATAGCAGTTCAACCATGAGCACTGCTTCTCCTCTTATTTCTCCAAGCATTAGCTAAAATTTTGTCAGCCTTTGATATAAGGCATAAACATAATATGTTATTGACCCCTCTATCATGACTTGGCCCAACTTTTATTTGTCAGTCAATATGTTTACTGATACATATATATGTAAGAATATTTATGGTTGCACTTGGTCTTATTTTAAAAACTCTTTACTTACGCAAAACACACATTTAAGAAACCACCACACTGAATTAAAGGTATTTTTTTGTGTTTTCTCCAAACAAGAGCTGATATTTTAGAATTCAGAGCAAAGTTTTACAGCACAATTCAAGCATTTCTGAAGCACTGTTTCAGAACTTCAGAGTTATTCAGGATCCAGATAACCTTGATTCCTTCTTTCCTATTCATGTCCAAAACAAACACAGGAACTCACATATGCACAACACATACTCTCCACAGAAGTTCCTTACCAAGGAACTAAGTTCTTGTACTTGGGCCCAAATCTCTACCACATATCTGCAGTGAAGTCACGCTCTGCTTGTACACAATAGCAGCATTTGCCCCTTCATTCTGGTTTAGAAGTGTTATTAGAAAACACAAGTAAAAGAAGATCCAGCAAGAGAGGTAAATCAGTTGTAACATCTCCTGCCAAACATCCTATTGATATCTAGCTGTATTAACATTTAAAAAACCACCTCTGTATTTTCAAGTATTTAATTTGCATACTCATGCCCTAGATGCAAGATGAGCAGTGTTGCACATACTTTTTAAGGTAGTTAACAATCAGAGCTCTCAGCAGTTTTTCAAAACTTGTAATTCCAGAATGGTTTTCCGCAACAAATACAGCTTTTTGCATAAATCAAGTTTGGTTATGGTCCTCTCACAGGACAAAAGACAGGCTGCGCTACAAAGAGTAAGTAACTTAAGTTCCTTGTTCCCTTTGGCTTCTTTCCCCAGTTCCTCAGTTTGAGAGAGCTGGATTACATACCTATTGCTGATGAGTCACATTCTGGGAATACCAGAAGATGTTCTTAGTTTAATGCATTTGTTTCACTTTTCTGTAAAGTCTACCATTCAGTAAAAAAATAAAATTGTCAACATACTTAAGACTTCCTAAATCCTAGCTATGTGTCCATACTAGTATACAACTTGGAAATTGAGAAGTACTAATTGGAAAATCAAAAGAAAACCAGTGTTTAGCCACACAAATTTGAAGACTACTCATTTACATAAAGATCTGTTAAAACAAATGCCTTAAAAGATAGCACAACATTAAAAATAAACCGTTCAAGTCCCTGTCCAAATTCAGTAATTGCAGACTACACCAGAGAGAAAGAGATATTTACAAATTTTACCATACAATGTAGAGATTCCCCTCATACCTTCTGCAAAAAACTGTTTTGAAGGTGCATGGGAACCGCATGTCATAACTGCGTAGCCCATATAGGGTAATCCAAAACGGATGCCTTGTTTTTCATAACTGCATTAAGTCTCAGTATTCAAATAAACAGTCATACTTTCACTTCGAATTCACACTCATGCCTTAAGGGTGCTTAGTGCATTAACAATACGCAACTTCTTATAGAAAGTACTGAGCATTTTACAGTATCAGGGACTAATGTTGTTTTTGCAGATTTAAGCAGAGTGCTGAGCAAATTTTTCTTTCTGAAAACCTTCTACTAAGCAAGCAGTCAGGAATGATCCAGTATCTGCTTGGCAAATCTGACTATTTAAAGGCAGAACAACATTTTTTGAATGCAAGCTCTGGAAAGAAATTTATATCCCTATTTTCCATTCCCTTTTATTGCAACATGTTTTGCTGCCAAAATAATCCATGCAAGAATGCATGACTGAAGGAATCTGCTCAGAGTTCAATAGTGTACTGTCAACTCCCTTAGCCTGATATATGACTCTTAATTGAGGGAATTGCCATCTTCTTTTTTTTTTTTAAAAAGATTTTTAGGAGTAGCTCCAAAGAAAGAGATAATGAAGAACAGCTGAAAAAAACTGCATCTCCAACGCTCTGTGACTAGTTCCATAAAAGCTAGCAGTCATCATTCAGAAAGACAAAGCCTTTGCGTTTTGCAAACCAAATATAGTTAAAATTCTTTACCTTCTGTTGACTTAGCAGTGACATCTGAAAGTGCACAGATAAAATTTACAAACTCCATTCACACAACAATAACTGAATTCTAAATATATGATATCTGATGTGTTCTAAGTAAACACTAAGGCTACGAGAGCAGTTAAATTCTGCCTTTGCTAGGAGGAGCAAGATAAAAAAAAGTCATACTGTTGCACAGAATTGCATTTTTCCAAAATAACTGTACACTAAAAAAATATTTGGAGGATCTACATGAATGCATATTGGGATTGAAAACAACCACAGTAAAGAAACACTTAGAGATTAATGGATTCACATTTATTTCATTTATTTATTTTTCTCCAAACAGAAAAAAAAATATTCCTGAAAATAACTGACTTCATATAGCATTTCCTACTGAGAAATCCTACAGTAGTGCGTGCTGTGTACAGTAATAAATGTTTGCAGAATTGAGCCCTAAATTTATTTGCTTGGTATTTGAGCAAAGTTATAAGCAGTTGCCATTGCTTGACAATGAAAATACAACATTTCAGAAAAATCATAGTTATTAGACAACAATTATTTTCATGATTACTCTTATTTTGGTTACCTAAGTCTAGGGTTTTCATCCTGTATTTGAATTCCATATTCAAAACACCATTATATGGCAGCCCACATAACAGAGCAAAAGCATCTTTTTCAGAACAATGTTAGCAACACTAAACTTTTATTACAAGTTTTCTCTCTCCTTCCCCTCAAAAATGCACATGCTGTCACAGTTTAATGACTACAAAATGAATTAAACCTTTTGAGACTCTAGTGGGAAATGTCAGTGTACACAGGACCACGAGCATTCAACTACTGCAGTCAAATCCATCTGTGTTCAACAAAATTATAAAACAAGACATTGGTTCATATGTTGGTAATCTATGTAAATTTCTATAAACATTTCACAGCTCAGAATTTCAGAAGTAATTCACTCAATACAGGATATGTATGAATAATCACTAAATGTGTGGGAGAAGAGTAAATTTCAGTTGTAAAAGATCCTTCAAAATTTCAAGTCAGGAATTTTTGGGGAAAAAGGCAGGTTACACAGATATATACAGATGGAACTAGTGCAAACCGTGTTTCCTCATGAGGCCAGCACTTGATCTAAATGATTATATGCTTGCTCCAAGACAGGGTCTGCAAACATGTTTGTGGTGTTTGAACAAGCAATACAAATAGTTGGTCACTGGTACACTTATCACATTTTGTGCCTTAGTTGCTTTTCACAGCACTAATCCATCAGAAAAAAATACATGCACACAAATAACACTCTCATATCCTTAGCTAAAAGTTACCTCAAGTCTTGCAGTAATTCTTAACCACGTTGCCTAGGCAGAAATTTTTTTGTTGCTTTGTGGGTTTTTTAGACAGCATTTTCAGCATTGTCACTTTGTTTATCGCTAAGTGTCTATTCGCTGCCACTTCCCTCATGTCCTCCCCTTGGGCATTCCCTAGCTCTGTAACAT
This sequence comes from Balaeniceps rex, assembly GCA_013401315.1. NCBI lineage: Eukaryota > Metazoa > Chordata > Aves > Pelecaniformes > Balaenicipitidae > Balaeniceps > Balaeniceps rex. Next base: position 19,873 of record VYZW01048924.1, on the reverse strand, counting down.
AAGTTTTGCAACTATTTTGGAGCAATCCAAGTTCCCATCAGTACCAGAAGGTGAAGAAACAAGGGGAACACAGGATAGCTGGTCCAGTAAATGAACTGATTGCCCCAAATGGTAAGGATTCACCACATAGGTCATCTAGCACCAGAGACAAAAATCGCGCCTTCACTCGACAGTTCGCTTACCTCCCGCAATTCAAGCCTCTGGGCCACTGCTTCCAGACTTTCCTGGCCCGTGCTTTCCACCGACAGCGTGAACTCCACGAATTCATTGTTGAGCAGCTGGATACGAGCCACCAAGCAACTCTTGCTGGATACTGTGTAACGTCGAGTTCGTTTCAATTTTAACCCAAAAGGTAGAGGCATCTTTTTTCCCCCACAGATGGTTACTGATAAAAAGCTACTACCACCGGGACCTTGACAGGGGACAAGTAGCTATCTCCTCTCAAAAGGTAAGGAGCTGTAAAGTCTCCAGAGGTCAACCAGCAGCAGCAGTATCCATTAAAGACAAGCAAGTTTTCCACCAAGAGACAAGTAGAAGGGACATCCACTGGAATCCTAGTGAGGAGCAAAAGAGAAAGAGAATAAATACAAGAATCAGAAATACTTTGACTGAAAGGGGAATGGTAACGTGGGAAAAATAACATGTATATTTTTTCTAAATATAAATAATCAGTCTACTTTTCCAAAATGCAGAGCTGTTATGCATTCAAATAATGAAATAAGCACCAGAGTTTCTCGTTTTTCTACAGACGACACCGGTTTTTGTAAGTTGTTTTTTTAAACTCACAAGTGAATAATGAGTCTTAATCAAATGTGGCTGCAATGTCTTAAAACAAGTATTTCTAAGCTGAACCAGTATTTAAATGAAATACCTCTACAAAGTCCGAGTTGCCTAAGGTATTTCCAATACTGAACAAAGCCATTTTCTTTAAGAGCAAAACCAGCAATCTGGCTTGTTTTCCAGAGCGGTGTGCAGCCTCAGCCGCTATCTGTTGGATTAAACACAAAACCAAGCCCCATAAACGATTAAGGAAAAAAAAAGAAAGGCAGGAAGAGAGGCATTAAAGTTCACACCTTAGCCGTTTCCAACCAGACAATTAAAACCCAATTCCTCTAATTTTCGCTGAATTACAGCTAGCTGTACCAATATTTCTTATGCTAGACTGCTGTACGACGTTTCAGGTTATGCTTTGCCTCACCAAGACAGCATGCGAATTCTGAGAACCATTTATTTTCCAATTTTTCCTTCCAAATCACACTTATTCCCAGTCTAAAGGTAGTCACCCATTTCCCCACCTTTTGCAAACACCTTCGCACCTCCTCTCCTGTCAACTCCATAATGGACAAGCTTCGCCTTTCTCCTCTTCCGAGTGTTTTCTTACCGCATGCACCCTAGCCTAGGAAATTTGTCGCTATTAATAGTGCTGGTTTTCAGTGGGACATGCAAAATAAAAACATACTCTAAATAAAGGGTTTTGTTGTTTTTGGTTTTTTTTTCTGCAGAAGTACGTGTGTTGAGGGCGGTCGCTAGAGCGAGGCTGGGCACGGGGGCTACCACCGAGGCGAAAGGGCTTCACACACGCGAGATAAAGCCGCCATCGCCTCCGGAGGGGTNCTGCCCGCAGCCCGTGCCGTGCCTGAGGGCCGCGCCGCCCAAGGGAAAGCTAGGCTTCTTCCTCTCATTGTTAGCTGCTGTTGGCGTGGGGAGCTCTGCCTGGGGACCTCTAGTGGCAGCGCCGCACCGCCTGAACGGAAAAAGAAAACAACCACCTACGGTTTTTTCCGGCTGGTATGTATTAGTAGCACATTTTAGAAGGCATAATTTGATTTCTGAAGACTCTCAGAATTAACGGACAGGAATAACACGAAGACGTCCGTTTATTTGGAGTGGGGGAATCGGAAGAAGTAGTCTTCCTAGCACACCTGTTTTTAAACTCAAAGGTTATAGCTATAAACAAATAGCCACATACTACTTGTACATTTATATACATACCTAGAAATTGAATGTTATTCAACATAGGCACAAACTCTTTAGGTTGAAAACCTCATATCAGACTCCCTACTCCCTTATAAGCAGCACTGCAAAGAAGAAAGGGAGGTGGAAAGACACTAAAGGCCTAAAATGGGGAGAAACAGGAGGCAGCACTTCCTCAATGACATCTTTGCAACCCTACTCCAAAGACCCTACTCATGACCGCATTTCTAATAATCTGGAAGCAGTTCTACCATCCTACACAATCCCCATCCTCAACAGATACCACCTGAAATCTCAATTGAATCAAAAAAACCCTGACCCAAACACCAACTAATTTATTTTTGGGTGCAGCTGCAGAATAACTAACAACTGATAGCGACAGGTTCCCTGAAAAATTTAGGGATACACAGGGACTCCTCATTTTATTACTTGCTCTGCACTTTGATCCTCCAAATCCTGCCCCCCTGGGGCAGCATGCAGGGAATGCTCTACAGACAGAAGCGTTCAGTTTCCTGCCCACTGCCAGCAGAATCTCACACTGGGTTTATTCCTGGCAGAGTAACTTTTGACTGACTGACCTCAGCTCACGTCCCTGGGGCCCATTTTCCAATACATTCCTTGCACAGTTATGCACTTTCTTCAGTGCTACAGCAATGAGAGAAACCAAGTTACTCATCTTTTTCGAAAGCTGCAGTCAGAAGTGCAGTGCTGTTTTAATCTCAGTTTTTATGTAGTACCACTGAATATGAAAGACTTTCAAACTTTTGTGCCCCCAACAGGCCCTTAGAAAAGTATTCTAAGGGCATGGAAAAAAAATCTAAAAATCACTAACCAGAGGCTGACCTGACAGGTGAAATTTCCAAACCATCTAATGCTGACATTAGGCAATCTTAGACTTTCAGTTATTTCACTATGCAGACAGGTAGCAATGCAAGCATAGGAAGGAAGTTTAGAGCAGAATTTTCAGAACATGCCAGGAGCACTCTTCAGGTTATGATCTGTTGTTTGCATTTATTGCTCTACTGAGCATTTACCCTAACTGATTTCATTTTAACTCAGTGTATGTCTGACATAATCTTCATTACTTCTGAAACACATTTATAAGATGGAAAACTTAAGTAACTAACTTCCAGTCTGTGTCACAAAAGATCAACTAAAAAAAAAAAAATTCCCAACATGTAATAAATATTGTAGAATGAAGGCAAGTTTGATGAATAACACTGAGGTATCATTCAGTAACTTCTACTGCTAGCCACGTGCACTTCTTGCAAACATAGCTGTGCTGGTTTTATTCAGCAGCTGTGCATTCTGCAATGCTAGGTGCTCTCGTATTTGCCTTCTGCATTACTTTAAATTCGGACACATCTGCATTGGTATAAAGCTACTTTAGCAAAAAGGAACTACATACCGCCAGGAGTTACAAATCCAATTGACGACCTCTACAATAACAAGTGCTTATTTAGCAAGCCTGGAATTTTCACGCAACAGCTAAAAATGTCTTTAGTGGCCAAACTTTGTACATTTATATTTCAACACAAACACATAGTTTCAAAAATGTTATATTAGAATTTCGGCAACATGGCTACGATTGACGCACGATTACTGAGCACTGTGGTATCTTCCCCCTTTACTTACACCTCCCACTCCCCCCTCAATAATTAGCATTTTACTTTACAAAGATTTTTTAAACAGCCTGCATGAATGACAGCATCCGAAATAAAACTGCAATATATGATGGTGAAAAAGAGTTCCTATTATTTCAAATGCTTAAAATACATATATTTATTTTAGAAATATTTGGGGAGCCAAAAAAATCAGAATACTCCACCCTCCCCTTGTTTTACCAGTTAATCTTTGACATGACTCTTGGACTGAAAGAGCAGCAATAAGTGCACAACCCAAACCTCCCCCACCTCCAGAAGCACAGTTCTACAGCCTTTACTTTTCAAAAAGTAAATGCTTGAAACTCCTCAGTCTTATGGTACACAGCAGAGAAGATCACCCGCTTTTTTTTTTACTGTGCCTGCTGTTTTCCCCTTACCTTGTGCAGTGATCCAAAGACACCGAGTCTCCTTTCACATACGTGTAGCCAAAAAAACCCCACAGCACTCCAAGACTTTTTCTCCTGGAGCCATCTCATCTGTATTCCTCGGGAACTGACTTACTGTGTTTCTCTTGTCCAAAACAGCTGCTATCTCGGCTAACCCACCTTCTTCTCAGATCACTCATAGTGAAAACATTCCTCACTTCCTGTCTCAAAAAACTTGCTCTGGATATCATTCCACTGGGTAAAGAGCTGGGGGTGGAAGAAAATACTACAACAAAATAAACCTGTGCCAGCCAGCTCTTCAGGCAGCCTCTTTCATGTGACGCTGCGCTGCATGAACGCAAATTGCATTCTCGGGAATATTTTCAAATCGCCTGTCTCTGTGCGTCTCTGTGTGTGTGCATTTAATTTCTTTTCCTGGAGGCGTTCCCCTCGCTCTATCCATGCGGAAGGATACGCTGAAAGAATTGAACCGAAGGCCCGTATGCTTGTAGCCCATTACCTCAGAGAGTTGGAATGCCTGGCAGGGAGAATGTCAGCAATGAACAGCTGCTTCTCTGGCTACAGGGGCATTACAGAAATAGGGGTTACAACAAATAGCAGGCAATCCTTGCTTTTTTTAATCATATGATCATTTATTTTAAGCCTTTCCAATTAAGGCAAATCTCTTACCAAAAATTCTGTTGGTCTTATTTTCATGCAGCTTGGAAATATTTTCAAGGTTTAATCCGTATGTGTCATACCAAATGACCTATGCACATACATTTATGTCTGCAGCTAAAAGCAAAAGTCCTTGAAAAGCTTCAGCTGTTGGTTATACACACAGCAAGAAAATGCAGACTAAAGACTGATCTTTCAGCCCTTGTCCGGGTTTAAAACTCCCAAAGGTGTCAGTAGAAATTATGCCCTTAATAACCACTGTCTTAGCAAGCACTAAATGCATATCAATTAAGTAATATTTATAGTGTTTGACCAATGCAAACATCATATAAGGGGCTGCACTCCAGTCCCACAAATATAGAGAGACCTGTGTGCGTGTGTTTGCACGTGTGTGAAATCAGCGATTGTTGTATGCAATTTGGAATTTTATGGCTCTCCACATTGTGCGAGCCAGGCAAAAGTATATACAAACTTGAAACGGGTCAGGGATGAGGAAAAAGGTAAAGTGAGTATGTGAGCACTGACTCATAACTGTAAAACTTAGAAAGTGTTTTGGGAATGTAAAGCGCACAAACATGCTAGCGTCTGAGCAGGCCTAACCTGCAGATCTACTACGCAAATAGCATGTTACTCAGGAGGACACTAATCTCAGCTGAAATACGTAGGTAATTTTGTACTAATTCTTCTGAGTTATTTCTCTTAGACACAGTGGTCTTTCCTCAGATCAGGGGAATATCTCTTTTTTTTCCCCTCCATATATCAGCCACAGTTACGATGAGCAATCCATCAGCCAAAAGAAGAACTCATTCAGGGGAATTCTATATTGAGTAAAATAAACTAACTTTGAACTAACCTAAATGGATACCCTTTTCTAATGGTATCTGCTACAGGCCAGAACTATGGTTACTCGCTGGAGAAAACTGACTGATACAATGCATGACAAATGCAAGCCATGAAAATTCAGGGTAACAGAGGCAACCTCTCCTATTTCTAAACAATTCATACTGGAAACAAGGTCTCAATTCTCTTATCTGTCATATTTCCTATTCTAAATCTTGATCACACCCATTTCCTGCCTGATTCCCTGCCTAGAAGTTGCATTTATTAGAGTTTTCTTACCTTCCATAGTTAGTCCTTGCTGCATTTCCTTTCTTCATATTTACATTAAAGACAACAACTCATCTTAAAAGAGACAGCTAGGACATTGTCAATATGCTCCTCTGCAGCCCACATTTTCTCCTTTTGAACCTCATCAAACTTTTATTCCTGAATTAAATTTTTTTTCTTCTGCTTCCCATAACCCCATTTTTTATTCTAACTTTGTGTTTTTCTGCACTTTCTCCATTTTGCCCTATCTCATTTTTTGCCTCATCAACTCTCCATTACCTGCTTTGCTCCAGCTATCAGCTGTAATAAAAAGGACAAAGAGACAAAGGCATCCATGAACATGTGATGAACTCTGATAAAGACACATCAATAAGACATAGAGCAATTGCCTTAGGGCACTATACTGTGCTTCTGCTTCTCCCCTTTAGCCCCTGGTCAACACTCATAACATGCGTGGGTAGAAACACCTGCATCTTTTGCTGTACTCTTTACTCCCTTGTTGAAGATTATGGGAGGGAAAAGACTAATATCCTACAGCTGAATGTTGCAGTCCTTGTTCTGTAAGTACAACGAAAAGTTTCTGCCCATTGGGTTGAACACTGCCTGCCCATAGTGGAACAGGGATAAACCTATTTTGTTGTTATTGACATCTTCTCTTCTGGGACGATTTTGGTTTTTTCCCATCCTGGTCCAAATATGTGATTGCAGTTGAGTATATCAGCCAACAGGGTGAAGCTTGGCCCAAGTATTCACCTTGTTCTGATTCTGGGAACTCTGTCCAGCATCAGGTCTTTGCATTGACTACTGGTAAGACAGAAGGTTGGAAGTGAGCCAAATGGGAAGCAGAATCAGTCACCCTGCAGGCAGAAAAGTGGTATGCATGTACATGTCCTCAGCCTAGTGGAGAGTTATCCATTTGTGATAAAAACACAGGCAGGATAATCCAGAAACTACTAGTTAAAGGGGCATTCCCAGGATGCTGAAACAATGAAGAAGTCATGTGGAAAAGTATCTTGATTTACTCACTAGCCATGCAAAGTAGTGACTTCATGAACTGAAAAGTCAGAATACCTCTGATTCTACATGTGACTCTTAAAGCTGTTCTCTGAACAAATTCACTTTATTCATCACTTCTATATTTTGGCTCCATGTCTGAAGCCTCCCTGTTTCTTCATCATTCCATTTCTTATTTGTGAAAAAGCAAGAGATAGCTGGGTCTTTATGCATCATTACGTATTTCTTGATGGTAGTGGACAGAATAGAAGGTGCTAGAAAAATGAGTGTCGATATGTCTATTACACACTTGAAGCCTGAAATTTCATGTTTGCAAGATTCATTTTTACTTACAAGGCACTGTAAAATGTTGAACCATGTTTTACTAAATAACTAATTAAGGTTAGACAATTTTCCTATTAGAAGAAAACAGGCAGTTTTCCAACACATAATGCAGTGCTGAACTGGAAGGAATGAGCTCCTGTTGTTATTCACAAAGGATACATTTTTTTTTAAACACAATATTTCTTTCTAAAGTCATTCCATTAGTTAGTTACGAAATAAACTCAATTCCTATTTCTGTCCTTCGATAATTAAGTAATACAACTTATTTGAAATCTTAAGAGAGCAAAATTGAAGGTCAAAATGGAATGTTGTAATTAAACTAATCTGTTACTACTTGCATCTCACTGTAACACCAGTATGTTATAAGTATAGCCAGGCAAACAGCTCAGATCATTAGCAATAATTAGTCTAGGCTATCTCTGTATGATGTTTGGTTTATATTAGGAGCAGTGATGCAGAGATAGATTAATACAGCTGTTAACTACAATGCCTGGAGTTTATTTTACCCAGTGGCATTACTTGTAAAAGACCCTTTATCTGTAGGCTGGGCTTTCTATAATGTTACTACTCACCAAATCAGCTGAAGTGAAGCTGGGACATTGGTGCAAAAGATAAACGGTATGCCTCAAACATGACTTCTTTTCTGCTTATTATTATCTGCCCTATAGGGTTTTCTAGTAGATGCTGCAACCTCTTTCTTAGGGGGGGAAGCATGTTCTTCTTATCAGTCTAACATGGAATCAAAAAACTAATTCAATATTAAAATATTTTATAGTATAGCTGTAGTGTGGCATTAAAAGTTACTTTGATACTTTGTGTATTGTTAAACCGTAGTTTATTTCTTTAACAAACAGATATTTAAATCTTCAATTTTTGTACTTTTTAAGAAAGAGCATTAATATTAAAATAACCTTGTAGTTAATCTTATGGTATTCATACTTATCCTAAGTATTGTAAGTATCCTAAGCCATGTGGCAGGACTTTATAAACCAGTTTTATAAAAACCAGGAATGAAGAAAGAGGCAACTTAAAAAAAGCTGAATGTGACACTTGGGTAATTAAGAACAGACCCTCTGACACGCAACTATTTGGAAATACGCTAGAAGATACATTTATTTTCTTTACTTTAGGGCCAGACTCCCGAGCGTGTCATGGCTGCCTGGTGCTGGCAGAGCAAGCCAGGCCGCAGCCACGGGCTCAGAGCCGGTTTGCGGTGACTGACGGCCCAGGGCGGCCGAGCCTCCCTGCCCGCCGGCCTCTCGGCCGGGGCTACACATCCCCTTCTCCCCGCGGCCATCCCTTCGGGGTACGCCGACTCACCAGGCCGCCCGCGGCCCCGTGCGAGCTGCCGGGCCCGAGCGCTCACAGGACGTGCGGAGCGTTACGTGAAAGGGACGCCCGAGCGCCGGGGCGCTGGCTGGGGCAGCTGCCGGCAGAGGGGCCAGGGGCGGCGTGGGGAGAAGAGGGGGGTTCCTGAGAGGCGTCAGAGCGAGCTCGGACACCGCCTGCCTCTACGTTCGTGCCCGGCCGTCTGCCAGGGCGCATCCCGCCGCGCCGCCCGGCTCGCTCTCGCC